>JAQQSW010012097.1:0-12600 GCA_028646575.1 Pseudocheirus occidentalis | reverse complement strand
TGGACACCTCTGGGAGGAAGCTGAGAGCCTTTTGCCCTGATGTATTGGTATTTGCAAAGGGCCTGAGCTAATTGAGCTCGCTCTCAAGAATAAGAATAAGGCACAAGAGCCATTGCTGGGCAGCACAAGGCCTTGGCTTTGGAGTCACCAGACCTAGGTTTAGGTCTCTCCCCGCCCCCAGATTTGCTCCCCGCTGCCTTGTAGCCCTGAGCACACGCACCATCTGCTTTTCTAGGCCTTCAGTTTCCTCACCTGAAAAATGAGGGGTTTGACTCAATGACTTCTAACTACGACCAGGTGGCCTCCGAATTTCCTTTCAGCCTGAGATCTGTGATCTACAAGTTGGACTCACTTTCAATAAATCTTTAAATAGGTTTATTATTTAAATAAAAAGAGAGACCTTTAAATAAAAGCTAATAATAACAGCAAATATTTATGTAGCAAAGTACCTTCTGTATGTTGTCTCACAATAGCCCTGTGAGGCTATTATTAAACCCATTTCACAGATGAGGAAACTGAGTCAGAGAGAGGTTAAGCGACTTGCCCAGAATCACATAAATAAATGGCCGAGGCAGGATTCTAATTTGAGTCTTCCTGACTGGAAATCCAATGCTCTGTCTGCTCTGCCCCCCAGCTGCATTTGATTTTAGATGCATCAATTGTTCCCTTCCCTTGTAATTCTCCTCTGTGAACCAGGATACCATCTAAGCCAGCCAGGATTGGCCACACAATCACAAGACCCTAAAAAATGGAATTATCTTTACTGTCAGTGGAGGGCGGGGAGAGGAAGACTGTGGATTCTCCTTTTCCCAATCCATTCATCACATTCCCAAGTCTTTTCTCACTGCATCAGCTCTAACGTGTACTGATTCTGAGGTGTCAGTATGCACTTATTAAAGGCCTCCTGTGTACGGGGCACTGTGCCAGGCACTGGGGACACCAAAAATGGCAAAAGCCAGCCCCTGCTCTCAAGGAACTTAGGGGAGACAACATGCAGACAATTACATACAAACAAGATGCGTGCAAAACAAATTGGAGAAAAGCAACAGAAGAAAGGCACTAGGTTCAGGGAGATTGGGAGGCCTTGGGCCATATTCTCCACCCATATTTCAAACCCTCTTCAGAAAAAGTTGGTCTGATTTTCCTATATATAGCTTAATATATATATATATATATAATACATAAATAGCTTAATCATTAAGCCCTTTAGGACCAATTAAGTTCATCTTACTATATAAATATAGAATCCATCCATCCTTTTGTTCAACAGACATTTATTAATTGCCTCCTATATGACAGACAAAAAAAACAGCCCCTGCCCTCAAGGTGCTTAAATTCTGTTGAGGAAAATAAATATGTGCATACATACAAAGTCAATGCAAACTAATTTGGGGTTCGGAGATTCTGCGACTAGAAACTGGGGGGAATTGGGTCATTTGTTGGCAGAAAACAATGCTGCTGAATTCTCTTATCTAGGAGTTTCCTTTTTCCCCTAGGGTTTCTTTAGAAGAACCATTCAGAAAAATCTCCACCCATCCTACTCCTGTAAATATGAAGGAAAGTGTGTAATAGATAAAGTCACTCGGAACCAGTGCCAGGAATGTCGCTTCAAGAAATGCATCTATGTTGGCATGGCAACCGATTGTAAGTCCATCTTTATTTGACGTCTGAGCAAAGGTGGGTTGAGAGGGACAGAGTGTGGTGGTGTATTGCAGCTAAGAAAGCCTCCATACACCAGGGTAAGTGGCAGATGTAATGGAAGACAGAGGAGAGGTTACCTTTCTTTGCTCTGAATTGAGGGAATCACACCATCCTGAGCCTCTCTCCCTTTCTGAACCTGGAGAGCAATCCCTGAAGAAAAATTTAGTCTCAGGGGAAGGAAGAATCTTTTCAGTCATTAGAGCTATTCCAATATAGAAAGTCCTCCCCCCTTGGCGGTCTTCTAGCAAAGCAAGGTAGCCAAACAAAGCCCCTTGTTTGGTATGTCAGAAAATATTTTTATTCATGTATGAATTCATGGATGATAGATTTAGAAATGGAAAAAAATTAGAGCTCTCATCATCTAACTCACTCATTCTGCAGATTAGGAAACAGTCTCAGAGAGATTGAGCGACTTGCCCAATGTTACCAGGTTGCAAGTGGTAAAGCCAGGATTTTCATCTCTGACCTTGGCATAGAGGGTCACCAAAATTTCTTCCTACTAGGAGATTCTATCATTCTGGTTCCTACTTTAACAGAGGCACAAGGTGATTCAGTTGTCCTATAAGTATATTCAGAATCAATCGTCATCAAGGCCGGGGCATCGGCTAGACCTGGCGTCAGGAGGACACCGGCCTCAGATTTATAAGTTGTGTGATCTTAGGGAGTCACCTAACCTTGCCTCAGCTTCCTCAACTGTAGAACAGGGACAGTAACAACACAAACCTGTCAGGCTTGTGAGGATCAGATCAAATAATTAGGCACAGAGTCGGGATTTAATGAACAGTTGTGCCCTTCCTCTATCCGTCTGAGCACCAACCATTTTAGCCTGATTGCTACAAGTAATTAAACATGAGATGTTTCTGCTAATCTCCTCATTCTGATGTCATGTTTGCCCCATGATGCTTTTGACCTTCCTGTGTGAGAGATCTATCCGGTGTAACCCACAAAACAGCCGTCTCTCGACCACAGACGGGAGAACGTCAATATGATGTTTGTCTTTGAAAGGGGTGGGGGGTGGGAGGGAGAAGAACCAGCAAAAGGCACCGTGTTCAGGAAAGTCCGAGGAATGCGATGCGGAATGTTGTGGCGTGTTGTTTGTGATATTTTTAGCCATAAAGACGCTCTATCCTGAAGGCGCCCTAACATGATTAACCCTTGAAGGTTCACTTCTCCCCTCAGTGAACCAGGGGATTTGACCCAGGCCCCCATCAGCGTGATGATGATGGTCAGAGTAGTGTCACAGATTTGGAGCTAGGAGGGCCTCGGAGTCCACCTGGTCCAATTGCATCATTTTACAGAAGAGGGAACTGAGGCACAGAGGAATTAAGCAACTTGCCCAAAGACACACAGATAGTAAGTGACAGAGGTGATGTGTGGGGTCACGTCCTTTGACTCCAGATCCAGGCAGATATTAAGGCCCAAGAGCCTGCTTTCTCCATGGGTGGAGAACCATGTTCGTACCAAATTGGGAGAGAAGCCATGATTCACAGTAGTTAGTGGACAGATTTCAGGGAATCTATGTACTTGGATAGGAAGAAAATTGCATCTTTATTTTCACTGAAAATTAGCATTTCCTTCAATTATGAACATAGGCAATAAGTCGTTCTTCCGAGAAGGAACCCATAGGCTTCTTTCTCCAGACTGCCAGAGTAGCCCATGACTCAGACATGATAAAGACCCCCTGATTTAGCTCAAGTAAGGTCCCTCCTCTAGCTTGCCTACAGGTGCTTCTTAATGGGCAGACCAGGACTTTACACAGAGCTCAGATGCTGTTGGGTGAGAATCCAAGGAATGTTCCATTAGGGGAAAATCTTTGAAGATTTTCATCTGCATTTTTCCCTTCTACCAAAAATTGGAATGCTCCATGATGACCTTACTATTCTTAGATGCTCTAGAATCTGTCATTGGCAGGTGGAGGTTGACATAGACAACTCACACAGGAAGGTACGATGTGGTGGAAACAGAACTAAATTTGGCATCTGAGAACCTGGATTCAGTCAGCAAGCTGGGGGCAGCCAGGGGGCACAGTGGATGCTGGGCCTGACCTCAATTTGAATCCAACCTCAAACGCTTACTAGCTGGGTGGGCCTGGACAAGTCACTTCACCCTGTTTGCCTCAGTGTCCTTATCTGTAAAATGAGCTAGAGAAGGACATGGCAAACCAGTCCAGTACCTTTGCCTTCCTTTTTTGTTTCAGCACTTAGCACAAAGCCTGGTATAAAGTAAGCACTTAATCTTTATTGATGAACTGACTGGCTCCTCTTTGAAGTAGACAACATACACACATAAAGTATCAGTCAATCACCTCATAAACATCTGTTAGCTTCTTCTGGGTTCCAGGCACTGTCCTAGGCACTGGGGAGAAGTATAATCACATATTCAAAGGAACCTGTGATCTCATCAGTTTAAAAGTTTCCTTCAACAGTTCAGATGGCGGCCCATTTATGGCCATGCATTCCTTTGTGATTCTTGCCAAAAACTGGTCATGGAGAGTCCATCCAACATGCAACACAAGCCTTCTTTCTGCCCTCTGTGGAAGGATGAATCCAACCCCACAGCTCATAGGGAGGTAGAGATAGAGGCATACAGAGAATATGGATTTTTAATTCAAGGTGCTGACAGCTGCCTGGGGCACTCAGCAGCCATCCTCAGGGAGGGTGACCTACTCATGTGAGTCAGGACTCATCACATTAAACTCAGACTCTTTGGGGTTCTGCACAAAGCTTAGACTGCATGATGCACATCCAATAGCAATTTGTAACAAAGGGCAGGAGAGAGAAAACTTTACGTAGGATGGCGGCCAAGCTCCCTAGGGAGCTGATGGGTGCCCAGTACTAGGGCATCCCTGGGTTTGCTTCCCAGCTTCTGGAACAGACAACCACAGGCCGGGCAATGGGTTGCAGTTAGTCCCCCGTGTGCATTGATGCCCCTGTCTTCTCCCCCCTTCTAGTGGTATTGGATGACAGCAAACGGTTGGCAAAGAGGAAGCTGATAGAAGAAAACCGTGAGAAGAGGCGCCGGGAAGAACTGCAGAAAACCATTGGGCACAAGCCCGAGCCGACAGATGAGGAATGGGAGCTCATCAGAGCGGTCACGGAAGCCCACGTGGCCACCAATGCGCAAGGCAGCCACTGGAAGCAGAAGAGGAAATTTCTGGTGAGGCCCCGCAGGGCTAGTCTGTGCCCAGGCAGGGCTGGGCCAGGGATGCCACGGCCAGCTGGGAATGCCCAGCCTTTGGGAGGGCGGTTCGCTAGCATCAAAGTAGCGAAGTTTATTTCTAGCTTCTTCTGCCTCTTCTGTCATTTGCCTACTTGACTTTCATTCATTCAGAAAGCCTGCTATGAGCCAGGTCATGGGCTAGACGCTGGGACCACAGCAACAAAAACAAAAGAGTTTTCTTTCTACTGGGAAGAAAATATGTACATAGATAAGTCAGTACAAAATATACACAAATAAATATCAAGCTTTTTCAAAGGGTCCACCAACTGGAGAGATCAGAAAAGGCTTGCAGCATATTGGAGGTGGCACTTTAGCTGAGTCTGGGAGAAAGCTAGGGCTTCTCAGAGGCACAGATGGATAGGGTTGGTTTGCCAGGCATGAGGCACAACCTGTACAAAGTCACAGGGGTGGGAGATGAAATGCCATGATTGGGGAAGAGTAAGTCAGCCAGTTTGGTGGGAACATAGAATGTGTGATGGGAGTCATATAAAATCAGTCTAGAAAGAGGTGCTCCATCTCCCTTTACCAGAATCAAACCTTGCTCTCAAAAAAAAAGGATCTTAGCTTCATTCAATGAGGGGCAATGTGCCCAAGTGGTCAGAGATCCAGCATGGGAGCCAGGAAAGCCCCAAGCAGTCCTCGAAGACTGTACCACCCAGCTTTGGTGCAGAGAATGTTCTGATACAATGCCAAAGAAATGACAAGTTCTGCCCCTCTCCCTTGTGATCTCATTCACACTAAAGTGTCGGTGGTTAATAATCCCTTGGAGTATTGCTGCTCCCAACTTATATTTTATCCTTAAAAACAACAATTCTCATTTCTAGAGCACTTTAAGGCAAGTAATGGACCTTCCTACTAACAATCCCCATGAGCTAAGAAATGGAAGCATTTGACATTGTAAAACATCCCTGTTTTACAAGTGAAGAGACTAAGTCTTGGAGAGATTAAGTGTCATGCTCAAGGCCACATAGCTAAGAAGATTCCAACAAGGATCTGAACTCTGGGCTCTCCTGATTCCATCCAGTGTCTTAAGCCAGAGATTCAAATCTGGAGGGATCCCCAAGCTCTGAAATCCCACTCCAACAGTCTATTTACTATTATCTTACACAGTAAAACCCTGATATAAAATGTCTGACCAGACAATGAACTCAATTAAATGTCTTCTCTGTATGCATGGCAGCAGGAGGAGAGGTTTGGAGTTGGAGGCCCTGCCTTCAGATCCAGCCTCTGTCCCTTGTTACTTGCATAACCCTGGGTGAGTTACTTAGACGCCCCTGACCTGAGCCTTCTTGTCTATAAAGTAAAAAGGGTCCAACAGAATGGTCTCTGACCGTTCTTCCGGCTCCAGATCTCCAGATGCAAATACAGGGCATTGCTGTAAATGTAGAAAGCTTCCTGAACTAGGCTTGAACCAAAGTCTTCCAGAACTAAAATAAAAATTCAATTTTCATTAAGTGCTTATTAGGGCTTTGCTAAATTTACCTCACCATATAAATGCTAGCTATTATTATGTACCAAGGACTTGCACCAGGCCCTTAGATACAGAGACAAAAGCAAGCAGTGATTGCTTATAAGGAGCTTATATTCAACTGGAAGTGGGATGGAGCGGGGAAGAAGGGTGACTGGAAGGAGGGTTCATTGAATACAGTTAACTAAATATAAAGTTGTTCTTCCCTCATGCCTGACTCTCTGTGACCCCATTCGGGGTTTTCTTGGCAATGATACTGGGGTGGTTTACCATTTCCTTCTCCAGCTCATTTTACAGATGGGGAAACTGAGGCAAAGAGGGTCAAGTGACTTGCCCAGGGTCACACAGCTGGTAAGTGTCTGTGACTGGTTTGAATTCATGTGTTCCTGACTCCAGGCCTGGTACACTGTCCACTATACCACCTAGCTGCCCAAATATAAAGCAGATGCCAGGTAACTTCAACAACTAGGGGAGACCAAGTGATGCCTCACGTAGGAGGGAGTGCCTGAGCTTTGCTGTGAAGGAATGGAGTATCAGAGTGAAGGAAAATTCAGAATATCCCTGTAAGACAGAATGCCTTCAGACAGGCTGGCATCCCCAACATCAGAACTATGATGGCTGCTGATACCTTTGGGGCTTGTCTCAGTACCTGTGACTCGGGAACATAAACAGTTTATGACAAATGAGGCCCAAGAAATGCTCTCTCTTTGCAACATCATAATCCCCAACTTGTGCCTACGTCTGATCATTAGAGTGAAAATTCCAATAGAAAACACAAATGGAAAAGCCTTAGAAGGGAGATGGAGTAGGGACAGCCTGGCGTGCCTTCATTTGGGACACAACCAAATAAAATGATGCCAACTCAGACCGTTGGGTGGCATCATGGAACCCCCAGCGCTGGGCTAGCACTGTCAGGTCACACCTCCTCTAGATGGTGGAAGAATGGCCTGGACTCAGGTATATCTCTTCTTTTTCCCAGGCTTCTCCTGCCCCAATCCCAAACCATGCACCATTTCCTTGCCTCAGAAGGCGAGTGGGAAAACTCCAATTCCCACAAGTTCTTGCAGGCCCAGGCCATCCTTCCCTCTCTAGAGAAGGTCTTACAAGCCTATTGTGGAATCTGCTAGTGGGAGGGACTTCAGATGCCGTCACTCTGAGGGTAAATGCAGTAGAAATCCCACTACAACAGCGATTCTCAGCCTGTGGGTTATATCCAATTTAAATACATCCTGCATATCAGATATTTACATTACGATTCATAGCAATAGCAAAATTATAGTTATGAACAAGCAACAAAAATAATTTTATGGTTGGGGTCACCACAACATGAGGAACTGTATTAAAGGGCCACGGCATTAGGAAGGTTGAGAACTGCTGCTCTACAACCTACAGCAGAGGTGGTCATCAGACCTGAAGGCCTTCCAAGGCAGCCCAATCCACTACTAGTATGAGTTAGTTTTTCCCTAAATCAAGCTCAAATTTACCTCTATATAATTTCTACCTACAATGCCCAGCTCAACTCACTGGGAAGAAGTAGCGGAAAAGAAATCTAATTCATTCATTCACACACACACACACACACACACACACACACACGTATTTATTTTTATGTGTGTGTATATATATATTCAAATACATACATTTATATCTATATTTGAGTATATATCTACTTAAGTATATATTTAAATATATGAATTTGAATATATGAAGAGTATATGTGTCTTTACACATGTGTTTATTTTTATGTAAATATACTCAAAATTTATATACTCAGAAATATTTAAATATATGCAGTTATGGCTATATTTGAGTATATATCTACTCAAGTATATATTTAAATATATGAATTTTAGTATATGAAGAGTGTATATGTCTTTACACTCGTGTGTTTATTTTTATGTATATATACTCAAAAAATATATAGATACTCAAAAATATTTAAATATATGTATTTATAGCTATATTTGAATATATATCTACTGAAGTATATATTTAAACATATTAATATGAGTATAGGAAGGGCATACATGTGTCTTACACACGCACACACACACACACACACACATATGCCCTTCCCATACTAAAACTCAGCCATTCTGTTCCCCCCACTCCATCACATTTCTGTCCAGCCGGCTATCCAGTTCAAAAGCCTTCCTTCTCCAACTGCCCCCATCTGGGTGGAAGGTCTTCTCCTTCCTCCAATGGACAGTCTGAGTGAAGGTCAAGCTTCCTAAGTGGGATTCCTGAGGAGCCTGTGGGACATGGGGCACATCTTGGGTAATTATTTCATCAAATGTTGTAGCTTAATTGTCTTTCTTCTCCAATTGGAGAGAAGCCTTTGACCAGGCTGCCTTTGATAGGCCGGTAAGACCTGGGTTAGCGTCTTTTTTCTCCCTCTTGAATCTAAAGATCATTGCTGTGATGAAGCAGAATTTCATCCCTGGCATGTGGAGCAGACAACCTCTAACCTTATAATTTCCACTGTGCACCGTGACAACGGTGGTAGCTAGCCTGGCATCCATGTAGCATCAGACTGAGCACTTTATAAATATCATCTCATGTGAGCCTTAAAATAACTCCAGGAAGTAGGTTCTATTATAATCCCCACTTTACAGTTAAGGAAACTGAGGCAAACAGAGGTTAAGTGACTTGCCCAGCGTCACACAGCTAGCAAATGTCCGAGGCTAGATTTGAACTCAGAACTAACCACTGTACCCGATAGCTAGCTGCCTCAGTAATGACCAGAAACATGTCGACTTTAGACTGCAGGTCTCTCTCTAGCTTTTCTCATGAGGGTGATGATCAATGGTGCTTAAAGAAATTATAGAGGCCAGCAGGATTGGAGACAGATAGCACACGGTACCTAGGACGTGTCATTTGTTAGAGTGAAGCCAGCTTTCAAATGAGTGTCATTTTAAAGGCTTCTATCAGTGGAGCTGAAAAGGGACTAGGCAGCTTCTGCGGTCTCTCAGGAGTTGAGGTTGGTTGGGGAGGAAGGGAATGAGCCTCTGCTTTAGGAGTCAGGCGACATTTGTTCAAGTTCCCAGCTTAACACTTACCACTCACAGGAGCATGGGCGGTTCATCTAATCTCTCAGATTTTACTTCCTCATCTGTAAAATGGGAAAGTTGGACAGGATAATCTCTAAAGCCCCTTCCAGCTTCGGAATTCTGCCACACTAGTATCCTTGGGTAGGAGAACCGCCATCAAAGGCTCGGGGGGGGGGGGGGGGCCCCCTCCTTCCCTCAGGCCTGTCTCCCCTCTGGCTTCTCTCCACTCCATCCTATCCTTACTAGTGACTTGGGCTCAGGGTGCCTTTGCAAAGCATTCGATGGCCTCCCTCAAAGACATGATGAGCGCTGTGCAGAAAGAACCCCAGAACACCAGATGGGTACAGTTAAGCCCCCGGGCTCAGCGAGCCTGCATATTTATGGACTGCACATGGGCCCTGAGCTGAGATGAGTCAGGCGGAGGGATTACTCTTGGGATGTAAATTCATTGCCTTCTCTCTGGCCCCCAGCGCAGTAAACTACTGAATGCTGTCCGCCGGGACACCGAGGAACCTTGGAGAGTTACAGAAACACTAATCCACTAAATAGAAGCTGGGAATTATGGGAATGATCTCTTTTAGGACAAGGACTCATTTACATAGCCAGCTTCAGTGTGCTGCTCGATGCATCTGCCAAAATTACCAGTAATAAATATTAGTATGTGATATATTTAGCATACATTTATACAAACACACACACATATATATGTAAAACACACACACATACACAACGTGTATAAATAGCGATTCCAGACCTGGAGTTTCTATGACAATATCATAGATTTAAAGCTGAAAAGGCCTTTAACGGCCATCTAGCCCAGCTCTTTCTTTTTACAGATAAACTGAGGCTGAGACAGATCAGCTGCCCTGCCATGATAACATGAGCAGTAACTTTCTGAAGCAGGATTTGAACCTAGAACTTCCTAATACCGGGTGCAGCATCTAGCCGCTGCGCCATGTTGCCTTTTTTCAATGGAGAGATCTCCCGGCATGAATTCTCCTTTCACCAGTGTAGATCAGCAACTCTTCTGTGACCTATCAGGAAAGAGGTCTCCTGGGTCCCTGGAAGGTTTTGAAATGCCTAGCCTCGGGTGACACAGTAGGACTAAACCTAAATCTTCCTGATTCCAAGGCTGATCCCTGTCTGAGATGAAGACAATAGTAGGTGAGGAAAAGAAGAAGGAGAGGAGGAGGAGGAGGAGAAAGAGGAAGAGGAAGAGGAGGAAGAAAAGGAGAAAAAGGAGGAGAGAAAGGAGAGGGAGGAAGAGGAGGAGGGGAAGAGGAGGAGGAAGGAGGAGGAGGAAGAAGGAAGAGGAGGAGGAGAGGAAGGAGAGGGAGGAAGAGAAGGAAGAAGAGGAGGGGAGGAAGGGGAGGAAAAGGAGGAGAGGAAGGAGAGGGAGGAAGAGGAGGAGGGGGGGAGGAAGAGAAGAAGAGGAAGACAAGGAGGAGGAGGAGGAGGAGCACCCAGCAGTGCTCCTGCACCTCTGCTGCCCAAGGACTTTATTCCAGGAGAGTTCAGCTCACCCCAGTTCATCAGGAGCTTGAGACTAGAAAGTCAGGAAGGAGCTGTTGCTAGAATCCTGTTTTAGACAACAAGCGCTTTATAAATGAGACTCACATGAGGCAGCAAAATCAAAATCTCACCGTCTGACGGCTGAACCTAGCATCAGAGGGTACCGCATTCCGATCCTGCTGCAGATCCTGGTGCTCTGGAAGGCGCTGGTGCATCGTGTCTCTTCTTGATTCCTCAGCTGCTTCAGCTCTAAAACAGGTCAGCAGCGTTTATTAAGCGCCTGCTGTGCTCCAGATGCAGAGCTAAGCCCTGGGGGTATAAAGCAAGGCCCAAAAAAACCACTTCTGGCCCTTGGGGAGGATAGAGATGGCACCTCCCTCACAGGCGAGTGGAAAGAGACTCCTTGCTCCATTAAGATCATGGGAAAAAAAGCAGATGTTCATAAGGAATCTTAAGTCAGGCCCCCTGCGTGTGCAGGTGGCTGCCCCTCTGAGTTGTAGGGCACAAGTCTGAGGGGTTTGTCTGAGTCTCTGAGATGGGAAGTGACTTGACAGGGACACATTGTCAGAGGTGGGATTCGAACCCAGACCTCCCTGACACCAAAGCCAGCCGGGCATGCTGCCTCTGTATATGTGGGTGCATATGATGTCATTCATACATGTACACCTATCATTCAGTGCTATACTGTGCTGTGCATTATGCACATGGCTACACACGTATCATTCGATCATGCATGTGGTGTTTTTCCATATATATATATATATACACACTGTGTGCACATGTGTGTGCGTGCACCCCGTGTGTGACATTGCTACATCTGTGCATCTGCCTTAGGCACCCATGTACACGTATGTAATTCACCTAAATATCTGCCTGTATCACTCAGACACATGGATAAATGCCAACACAGGTGTGTGTACGCATACATCCATCATTCCTACATACATACATCATTCATACACATAGGAATTCCATACATGCGCCTACTGTGCACAGATGTGTGCCTGTGTCCTTCATATAAATATATCCATATGTCGTTGAGAGAGCCTTTACATGTTATGTGTGTGAATGTACACATCTATTGTTCATGCATTTGTGGGGGTGCACATACATGTGCATGCATCACATACAGATATCAATTGTCTACATACTAATTCTTTTCCTACACACATATTTGTGTACTGAATATATATGTGCTTTGTGTAAATTATTTACATGTCTCATTCACACATCTGTGGGTGACATAACATAGATATATACATGTGTGTCTGTGAATGTCTTAGACCCCGGATTTAGAGCTGACCTGGTCTTCAGAGACTGTCTAGTCCACTGCCTTTGGGTCACACACAACTCGCTGTAGTCTCAGGAAGGCTCTGAACAGAGCCGCAGGCAGCCCCAAAAGTGGCTGCTGCCTCCGAGGTTCTCAGCCCTCTTGCTCTCAGGAGACCCCACTGCCGCCCAGCCAAGAGTTCTTGTTTGTGTGGGCCCTGTCACTACTTCCCAGATTAGAAGTTGAAACATCCTAGTATTATCATGAAAATAGTTTTGACTTTATGGACCCCCCTGAAGGGGTCTCAGTGAAGCCCAGGGGTCCCGTATCTCACTGGGAAGCTCCTTCTCTGCGGGCAGACAAGCAAAGCATTTTATGTT
>JAQQSW010012096.1:0-12601 GCA_028646575.1 Pseudocheirus occidentalis | reverse complement strand
ATCCAGCAGCTTCTACACTGAGGGATGGAAGGGCCTGGAATATAATATTTCAAAGATTAAGGGAGCTGGGATTAAAATCAAGAATCAACTATGCAGCAAAATTGAGCATATTATTCCAGGGGAAAATATGGTCATTCAATGAGGTGGAGGACTTTCAAGCATTCTTGCTGAAAAAAAAAAACAGAAAATTTGACAATCAAACACAAGAAGCATGAGAAGGTAATCATGCGAAAGAAGTTATAAGGAACTTATCAAATTTGAATTATCTACATGCCAATATGGAAAAATGATATTAGTAACTTATGAAACTTTTCTTAGTATGAGGATAGGTAAAGGGAATACAAATGGATATATATGTATACTTACACATGTGTCTATATAGGAGGCTCTATATACATATGAATACTTATCTGAGAATGTGTATATATGGATTTATAGAGGGCATAGTATCAATTGAATATTAAGGGATAATACTTTAAAAGGCAAATTCTGAGGTGAGAGAGGACTAGGATTAGAGGAGACAGGGAGAGACAAAATGGGGCTAATCATCCCGTGTGGAAGAGGCAAGGGATAACTGTTACAACTTTACTTTCATTTACTCTCATTGAATCTGGCTTAGGGAAGAAATGGCATAAACTCTAAACTGGACATCATGCCACACAAGAGAGTAGGGGGCATGTGGATGAAAGGCAAGATGACGGAGGGGAGGGCAGTTTCTGGGGGAGGTATGCTGGATGCTCACACTTCAATAAAGAGAAAGGGACAGGGTAGAGAACAGAACTGGGGGAGGGATAGGAAGGAGGGACATACGACCACTGTCACAATATGTCCACTATGAAGATGTCCTGTATAATCACACATGCACAGACTGTATTGAATTGGTTGTCCTTCCAATGGGGGTCAGTGACAAGGGAGGAACCAAAAGAAGCTAGAATTTAAAGATCTGCAATACCTGCAACTATGAATCAAGATATACTGGAGCTGGGACAGGGAGACCCTCCCTGCCCTACCAGAAAGTTAAAGAGTTGACCAGGGGAGGGGCTTTACAGTGGGAGTGCTGTTTTGGGGTTGGGTTAGGGGAGAGATGGGGAAAAAATTTGTAATTCAAAAATCTCATGAAAATGAATGATGTAAACAAGAAAACAAGTAAAATTTATTACATTAAAAATTGGTGTGGTCATGAAAGAGCTCAAAAAGAATTTTGAAAATATATTAAGAGAGGTAGAGGAAAAATTGGGAAGACAAATCAGAGTGATGCAAGAAAATGGAGAAATGAGTCAATGGGGTGATAAAGGAGACACAAAGAATACTGAAAAAATAACACCTTAAAAAACAGACTAGGTCAAATGGTAGAAGAGGCACAAAAAGTCAATGAGAATACCTTAAAAATAAGAACCAGTCAAATGGAAGAAAAGGGACAAAATTTCACTGAAGAAGAAAAAAAACTCCTTAAAAAGTAGAAGAAGCCAGTGGAAAAAGCAATGCAAAGTCTTACTAAAGGAAATAATTTCTTAAAATTTAAAATAGAAGAAATGGAAGTTAATGACTTTATGAGAAATCAAGTAACAATAAAACAAAACCAAAAGGATAAAAAAGTAATATATAATGTGAAATATCTCATTAGAAAAACAAGTAACCTGGAAAATAGATTCGGGAAAGATAATTTAAAAAATATTGGACCACCTGAAAATCATGATCAGAAAAAAATAACATAGATATCATCTTTCAAGAAATTCTCAAGGAAAATCATCTAGATATTCTAGAACCAGAGGGTGAAATAGAAATCAAAGGAATCCACTGATCCCCTCCTGAAAGAGATTTCTAAATGAAAACTAACTGGAGTATTACATCCAAATTCCAGAGCTCCCAGATCAAGGAAAAAATTCTGCAAGTAGTCAGAAACCATTCAAGTATTATTGAATCACAATCAGTTTAGAAGCTTCTACATCAAAGAACCAAAAGATTTGGGATATTATATTATATTCCAGAGGGCAAAGGAGGGTAAAGGAACTAGGATTACAACCAAAAATCACCTTCTCAGAAAATCTGAGTACAATCCTTCAGCAGGAAAAGTGAACATTCAATGAAATTGAGGACTTTCAAGTATTCTTCATGAAGAGACCAGAGCTGAACAGAAAATTAGACTTTCAAATACAAGATTCAAATTAAGCTTTAAAAGGTAAACATAAAAGAGAAATCAGAGAGACTTAATCACATGAACTCTTTATATTCCTACATAGGAAGATGATAATTGTGACTCATAAGAACTTTCTCCTTATTAGAGTAGTTAGGATTATATATAAACAAAGGGCACAAGTATGAATTGAATGTGAAGGGATTACATCTAAAAAACATAAAATTAAGGGGTGAGGGAGGAATATACTGGGAGAAAGGGTAAAAGAGAGGCAGAATGGGGTAGATTATCTCACATAAAAAAGACAACAAAAATATTTTTCAGTCAAGGAGAAGATGGGGGGAAAGAGGGAAGAGTGAGTGAAACTTAATCCCATCAAAATTAGCTCAAAGAATAAAAATCACACACACTCAATTGGGTATAGAAATCCATCTTAGAGAAGGGGGGATATGATATAAAGAAAGGCAGACTGAGAGAGGGAGTAGCCAGAAACAAAACACTTTTAAGGAGGCATAGGGTAAAATTAGAGATAAAATAGAGCAAAAGGATGGGGGAATGGGATGGAGGGAAATACAGTTAGCAAAATTAACTGTGAAAAAATTCAAAGCAAGTTTCTCTGATAAAAGCCTGATTTTTCAAACATATAGAAGAATGAGTCAAATTTATAAAAATAAGAGTCATTCCCTAATTGGTAAATGACCAAAATATATGAATAGTTGTCACATGAAGTAATCAAAGCTATCTGTAGCCAAATGAAAAAAAATGTTCCAATTTGCTATTGATTGGAGAAATGTAAATAATTAAAACAATCCTGAGGTACTCCCTCATACATATTAGATTGGCTAATAGGAAGGTAAAGGGAAATGACAAATGTTGCAGGGGATGAGGGGAAAATGGAACACTGATGAATTGTTGGAGTTATAAAATGATTCAGCCATTCTGTACAGCAATTTGGAACTATGCCCAAAGGGCTATGAAATTATGTATGCCCTAGCACCATTAGGTCTGTATCCCAAAAGAGGTTTAAAAAAACAAAAAGGAAAAGGATTTCTATGTAGAAATATATAGCAGCTTTTTGTTCTGCTGGCAAAGAATTAGAAATTGAAGGGATTCTCATCAATTGGAAAACCGTTGAACAAATTGAAGTGTGTGTTTATGATGAAATACTATGGTGCTATTATAAGAGATGAGTAGAATGCTCTCAGAAAAACCTGGAAAAGTTGCATGAGCTGATGCAAAGCAAATTGTTCTGGGTATAAAGTAACAGCAATATTGTAAGATGATTAGCTGTGAATGATTTAGCTATTTTCAACAATACAAGGATCCAAGAAAACTCTGAAGGAATTATGATGAAAAATGGTGTCCATCCTCAGAGAAGGAACTGATGCCTGAATACAGATTGAAGTATATTTTGGGGGATGGAGAGATTTGGTCTATGTTTCCTTTCACAACATGACTATTATGGAAATGTTTTGCATGACTACACATGTATAAACTATATTGAATCTCTTCTCTTCTCAATGTGGGCGTGAGGGATTAAAGGAGAGAATTTGTAGCACAATGTTTTAAAAATGAATGCTAAAAATTGTTTTTAATGTAAGTGGGGAAGATAAAATACTAAATAAGAATAGCAATAAAAAGAAAGTGATGGAAAAGGTATTAATAATGCAGATTAAATTTAAAAGTGTGTCATACGTACATATTTTGGAGAGCTTGTTGTTTACATTGAACACCATATTCCAGTATGTCAACATCTCTTTTAATTTGTGTAACAACAACAAAAGCAACAATAATTTTAAAAAGAGACACTATGGCATGGTAAATAGAATAGATTGTGGAGTCAAAATGACCTCTGAAACAGCCCTGCTATGTGATCTTCCACAAGGAAATGTAATGTCTTGTTTATATCACAGCAAGGGGCCTGTTTCACTGAATCAAAGAATTGTTGGCAAGGTGAATGTGGAAGAAGACTGGGGATGAAGACTGGGGAGGCTGGGGAGAACAGGTCATGAAGATCTTTAAAAGCCAAACAGGATTTATGTTTTATCCTGGAGGTGATAAGGAACCACTGTAGTTTATAGAATAAGTGAAGGGACATGGTCAGACTTGTACTTTAGGAAGATCATGTTGACAGCTCAGTAGAGGAATGATTGGCATATGGAAAGAACTGAAGAAGGCAGACAACCTAACACACTCACACATGCCCACCCCAGCAAGCTGTCACAGTAGTGCAATTTGCTGTGATGGCTATCGAATCATATTGTATAGCAGTGGTTCTCATCCTGTGGCTTGCAATCCCTTTTGGGGCTGAACGACCCTGTCACAGGGGTCGCCTAAGACCATCGGAAAACACATATGTCTGATGGTCTTAGGAACCAAGACACCGCTCCTCTATCCATCTCCAGGTGGGTCTGCCCACATGCAGATATGCCCACATATGAGTATTAAAGGGTCTCGGCATTAGGAAGGTTGAGAACTATTGGTATAAGGTAGGTAGTGCCAGAGGACAGGAGGCTCTCTTTTGAGAAATGACAAAGGTTGAAATGACAAAGCTTGGCAAATGAATGGATATGGAAGGTGGGAGAAAGTAAGCATATAAGGCTGAGTAGAAAGATGGCGTCAAATTCAACATTATTAGAAAAGTTTGGAAGGGGGAGTGGGGTTCGCAGGAAAAGTTACATGTTCCCTTTCATCCTTGTTTAGTTTAAGATGTCTGTGTAATCCAGTTCAAGAGGCCAATTAGTGGCTGGAGATGTGAGACTGAAAGTCAGGAGAGAAGTTAGGGCTGGGTAAGTAAAAGTTAGGATCATTTGCAATACAATCCATGAGAGCTGATGACATCAACAAGCAAAATAGTGAATGTGAAGGAAGTGACAGTCCCAGAGCTAAGCCTTAAGGAATACCCAGGGTGAGTAAGCATGACCTGGATGAAAATCCAACAAAAGAGACTAAGGGGAAAAGAATCAGACATGAAAGAAAAGAACAGGCAGAAAGCAATGTCATGAGAGAAGAGTATTAAGAAGAGGCTCATTAGCTATTTCAAATCTTATAAAGCGGTCAAGAAGGATGAAAAGAAAAGATCTTTAGATTTGCCAATTAAGGGAATACCACTGCCTGGAGGAAGAATTTTAGTAGAAGGATGAGGTCAGAAACAGAGCTGCAGAGGGAAGAAGAATGTGAGAGGAAAGGAGGTGAAGGCTGTCCTTCTAGTGGGTCTTCTCAAGGAGTTTAGCTGCAAAAGGGAGGAATGATATAAAATGATAACTAGCAGAGAAAGATAGGAAAAAATGAGAGATTTTTTAGGATATGAAATATATTGGTATTTTTGTTGGTAAAAGGGAAACAGACATATGACGGAGGAGATTAGAGAAAGGGGACATGATAGAAGGGACAATCTGCTGGAGAAGGTGTGATGGGATGGAGCCACTTGTGTAGGGAGAGGGGTTTGCCTTGGTTAGGAGAGAGCCACCTCTTAAGGTGAAGCAAGTAAGGTGAAAAGGCATCTGAGAGATCTGAAATGAGGAGGAGGACAGGGAGGTGTTAGCTAATCACCTTTATTTTTTTCAGCAAAATATGGCACAAGATTCTCAAGAGCGTGGGGAGGGATAGGAGGCAAAGAAGGTTTAAAGAGTATGAAAAGACTTGGAAAATCTGTTATAGTAAGTGGAATTCAGATGGGGGATTTGGAAAAGTGATTATCTTGCTGCATTGTGGACTCAGCTGAAATAATGTACCATAAATTTGTTGAGACAACATTCATCACAATTTCATAATTTTCTCTGGCTTCATTAAGCACCACGTAAACAGGAGAAGAGGCAACAATAAATGACTGTAATTCCAGTCTGGGGCTTGGCAGGGTCTTATTGGCAATAGAATAAGGGGGTAAGAGATGTCAAGAGAAAATGGTGCTGAGTTAAATTGAGGCCACAAAGGCTAGATTGGGTATGCATAGACAGTGTAGGGGTAATAGCCTTGGGTAGAACTGAAGGCTGAGAGGCTGGAGGGCACAGTCAGGATGAAAATGGGATTAGGAATAATGATGCTGAGAGGAGCTTTTATCAAATGATAAACATGTGAGCAGAAAAAGAAGTTTCAGTGGTAATGAACAAGGGAGTAGAAGACTTGTGGGTTATGGCAGATTAAAGGGTTTGGCTTCCTCTGTGGAACTGAAGTGGGATGGAGGAGTAGTTAATAGAATATTGAGTAATTGTGAAGCAAGAGAATTTGCTGAAGTATTTGTATTGAAGCCCCCCACTATGAAGACAGGACTTGCGAAGTTTGGGGACCAGGAGAAGGGAAACACTCATTGAAGAAGGAATGAAAGGAGCTTGAAATTTGGCAAACTGTAGCTAGCACAGTCATTCTTGGGTAATAAATAGAGAGTAATCACATCTCAAATAAGAAGAGCTTCCAAAGTAGTGGAGGAAGAGGGAGATCCTGAAACTGGTGATAAAGAGGATGAATCAGGGTTTTTTTTTTAAATCTTTCCTTCGCCCTGTCAATCAAGGAGCTATATTAAGATTTTATCAAATGCACATGAGATTGTTTCCTAAAGCAGAGACATTTGACGCTATTGTTTTGTCCTACCAATCAAATGGCTTTTTTTAAATATAGTTTTCTTTTATTTTTAGTTCTAACTTCTTTCTCTACTACCTCCCTCCCTCTCACCATTGAGAAAATGAGAAACACAAAGCCTATTACAAAATATATAGATAAGCAAAATGAATTCCCACATTAATCATGTCCAAAAATATACGTGATCTTTAATCTGTATTCCGAATGCATCACCTCTCTTTCTAGAAGTACTTAGCATGCTTCATCATGAGTTCCTTTTAGATTGCAATTGGACATTTTAGCAGAGTTCCTATGTCTTTCAAAATTAAATATTTTAAAATTATTTTTATTTCATATAAACTGTCCACTGGTTCTGTTCATGTCACTTTGCATTGATTCATACAAATCATCCAAGATTTCTGTGAAACCATTTCTTCCATCATTTATTACACTATAATAATCAAGTGTTTTTTAATTACTTTCATTATAAGCCATAAACATAACAGTAAAACAAGAAACCACAGCTACCAAAGAAGTGTGGCTAATAAGTTTCCCTGAGAGTCGTCTTTGTTCATTCAAAGTAGTGATATTTATTAAGCACCTACAATGTATGACTATGTACCCCATTAAGTACCAGGTGCTATGCTAAACATTGAGATACAAATTTTTAAAAGGGAGTAGAGAGAATCCCTCTCCTTACGGAGCTTTTATACTAAAGGGTGGGGGTGGAGGACAATACATAAAAGGAAACTAAAAAGGGGAGAGCAGTGGCCACCAGAGGGTACAAGTATGGACCTGGTATTCCCATGTAGTCAAAACCAAGCAGAACTGCTGGTGGAAAATGGAGTTACCCACAAGTTTGTGAACCTCTAAAGAGGAAAGTTTGGGGAGCAGTTTAATATTTTGTCCTCCAGTCCTCCAATCAGAGGAAACAGGCAAGGGAAAGAGAATTAAGAAGTTGTTGAGTATCAAAACATGAGACAACTTTCATGATAATAAGATTTCAGGTAAACAGTTTATCTGGTTCCAGAGGCACAGCATTTCCTGGAATGCAAAACCAAGATGAGCTAGTGATGGGAAAAGGTTCATATTTCCATCAAAGATAATTTAAATCGATGAAAGATCATTTTCATAAAAATGTTATAGCCATGATAAAGTTGCAAAAAGAAATAGTATGCTCCATGTCCTTCTCCATCTCTTTGAAATCTTTCAACATTGGAAATATCTTGAAAATTTGTCCCTGATTATGTACTGTGTCTTTTCTCTTTATATGAAAGGCTCAGAGTTCCTTCTCCACTTTTGTGAAAGTCATAGAATTGAAAGGGAACTGAGAATTTACTCATCCAGTGTCCTCATTACGTTAAAAAGGAAATGAAAGTTTTTATTTATTTTATTTAACTTTTGTTTATTTTTAGTTTATATCATTCATTTCCATGAGATTTTGATTTACAAATTTTCTTTCCATCTTTCTCCTAGCCACTCAACCCCCCCCCAAATGTAGAAGCTGCTAGATCCTGGGTTATCCTGATTGTGTTTTCACAGTATTCAAATTGCTTCTTCTTGGCAGCCTGTAATATTTTCTCCTTGATCTGGAGATTCCAGAACATGGCTATAATATCCCTAAAATTTTCTTTGGGGGATCTTTTTCAAGAGGTGATCGGTGAATTCTTTCACGTTCTATTTTGCCATCTGATTCTAAAATATCAGGACAATTTTGGTTGAAAATTTCTTGAGGGATGCTTTCTAAGTTATTTTTTTGATCATGGCATTCAGGTACTCCAATAATTTTAAAAATATGTCTCTGGATCTATTTATCAGGTCAGTGTTTTTTGTTTGTTTTCATGGAGATATTTCATATTGCCTTCTATTTTTTTCATTTGTTTCAATCTGTTTAATAGTATCTTGATTTCTCATAAAGTCATTTGCTTCCATTTGCTCCACTCTAATTCTGAAGTAATTATTCTCTTCAGAAAGCTTTTGAGATTATTTTTCCATCAGGCAAATTTGACTTTTTAAGGCATTCTTCTCCTTGTTGGCTTTTTGGGCCTCTTGCCATTTGGGTTAGTCTATTTTTAAGGTGTTATTTTCTTGAGTCAGGTTGTTGTCTCTTTTCATGATTTTCTTGCATCATTCTCATTTCTCTTCCCAATTTTTCCTCTGCTTCTCTTATTTGGTTTTCAAAATCCTTCTTAAGCTGCTCTATGGCTTGTAACCAGTCTACATTTTTCTTGGAAGCTTTTGGTGTGGGAGTTTTGACTGCATTGTCTTCCTTCCATTCTATGCTTTGATCCTTTTTGTCCCCAAAAAAGGAATCTAAAATTGTGGTGCTGGGCTTGCTTTGCTTCCTTTGCCTGTTCACTTTGCCAGTGAATTACTTGATTTTTTTAGTTCTGTGGAACTCTGCTTCCAGAGGGGAGAGCTCTGTCCCAGATTACAGGGGGGTTTTGCAGCTGCCAGAGCTATTAGGAGGCCACTGTTTCTGCAGCCCCCATCAGCTTTGGCTCACTGAAAATGCACCTCAGGGCCACCACCCATGACTGAGATCTGATTCAGGCAGTTCAAGGCAAGAGCACTTAGCCTCTGAACGATTGCTTGGCCCCTCTGCAATCTGCAGGCCAGGAGCTCTGAAGCAGCCACTTGGATGCACCTGCAGGGCCACTGCTTCAGCCCCTTCTAGCCCTAAGGCATCAGCCCGACCCTCTCCCCCAAATTTAGCCGAGTTACACTGACCTTTCAATTAGTCTTTGTTTCTTATGGGTTGGTAATTCTGGAAAATGCCACGGCTGCCAGTGATTTTTGCTCTGGCCTTGGCTTGTTCTGGTGGCCCCAGGGCTCCAGCCATGGGGTCACGTGGTGCTGGTCTGGGCTCACACCATGATGCGATGAGCCCCTTCCCATCTGCCTTCCAGGCTACTTTCAGGGGTTAGCTTTGTCACTCTGCCATTTTGTGAGTTCTGGTGCTTTAAAATTTATTTATAGTAATATTTTATAGGTATCTGAGGTGGTTATAGTGAGAGCTGCAGAGTTTTGCTGCTTCTACACCACCATCTTGACTGAAATTTAAGTTATTTTAAGAGTCTCTTGTTCCCAAGAGATAACCTCTCTTTTTTGGCAATATTTCCCAATTTGATTTGTAGTCCTAAATTGTAAATAACATTTTTAAATGGTCAGAATTTTAATTGAAAATTAATTTGGTTTTTAGGTCTTAAACTTTTTTTTCTCTTACCTATTAGTAGTTGTTAGGAGAGAGTGCTTGTGAGATAAGGCAAGCTGGATTGGAAACCCTCACTGCGTTTTTTGTGCCTAGATGATCTTGGGAAATCCTTTCTTGGATTCAGGCTCACCTTTCAAAGAGACAGTTTGGACTAGAGAACTTCTAAGGTTCAATCTTTGTTTTAAATCTATGTCTCTACAATCCTCCACCATTTCATTAGAGATATAAGTTAGTGATATGTTTGGACACATCTTTACCATCATGTAATATCAGCACGTAAGCTTTTAGTTCTAAAGACAGACATTTCACTGTTTTTCTTCTAAATGCTGAAAATGGATACTCATTTAGATCCATATGACAAAGCAAATCATAACAATAATTTTATCTTCAGCAATCTGATTCTAATTTAAAATCCATCATATCTAGTGTCTTTTGCCTTCTGAGCATTGAACAAAGTAATGCACTGGCTTGACTTTCCATTGTTTATACTATTATATATGTATGTGAGTGTATGCATTTGTATGTGTGTGTATGTATGTAGGCATGTATACACACATATATTCTCACATGTACATATATACATATATGTACATATATGTGTGCATATGCATGCATACATACATACACACATGTATGCATAGCATTAAAAGTTCATTCTAATTTTAGAGGTGAAAGGAAGAAGGGAAAAATGGTTTGGAAACTGACAGCTACCATAGTTTTCTTTGGACAGTGGCTTCCCATGTCCAATTTCCTAGCAAGCTAAACCCTAAGATGTTCTATTATTCTCCCTTTTCAGAATAATATTATGAAAATTTATTTACATTCAGTTTACTTGGTGCATCAGTAGCAATAGTAGTGGCTACTTTTATGACTAAGAATCCATGGGGTTTGGGGATTAGGTCTGTTATCTTTAAAAAAGTGAAATAGCAAGATGGTGGATTAGAGGAAGCAAGCCAGCTCTCAACATTACCCTCCAAACAACTTTAACACAATGCTTCAAATCAAATTTTGGAATGACAGAGTCAAAAAAAGATCAGAGGGAGACATTTTTATAGTCTAAGAAAACCTAAGACATCAGTAAGACAGGTCTCTACTACTAGAATAAATACCCTTGTCCTGATCACAAACAGCAACAGTGGCCAGAGCAGTATCAATAGCAGCTTCTGTAGCTCTAAGCCCAAAGAGAGTAACAGAGTCAGACAAGCAGTCAGAAAGAGATTATAGAGAAACCTTTGCTAGCACTGGGTACAGTTGATATTGGTTGTCAGCTCTGTTGTCTGTATACAGATCTGGGTCACAGTTCCATTGCAGAGAGGAACACTGGTGGTAAGTCACAAGGCAGCAGGGTCCCAGGTTACATTTCCAGGACAAAGAGGAGCACTAATGCTTGTGGCCAAAGGGGACCAGGGGCCCTTCTTGGGTAAAGACCAGCGTCCAGACCAGGAAAGCAATGACCATGCCTCTCCCAGGATCATACCACCTTGGAAGTACCAAAAGCTTATAGATTCTCAGAACTAGCTCTCAGCACACAAAAAAAAATATCTGAATTTCAAGATAGTGCATCCCTACCCCCAGATAATCAGAGTTCAACTTTAACATAAACTTTAAAGTTTGATATAGGCTGGAAAAATGATCAAACAGAAAAAGAGAAAGAGAGAAAGGGAGAGATGGAGAGAGAGAGAGAGAGAGAGAGATATTGAACACAAAATGTTACTATAGCAGTGAAAGCAGGTACAAACAAAGCCTAAAAACACTAAATGAAAACACTATTTGACAAAAACTGCTGGGAAAATTGGAATATAGGGTGGCAGAAACTGGGCATAGACCATCATTGAACGCTGTACCCCAAAGTCAAGTCTAAATGGGTGCATGTTCTACGTATAAAGGTTGATACTGTAAATAATCTGAGGAAGCAAGGAATAGTTTACCTATCAGATTTAGGGAGAAGGGAAGACTTTATGACCAAAGAAGAGTTGGAAAGCATTATAAAATGCAAAATGGATAATCTTGGTTACATTGAATTGAAAAGTTTCTGTACAAACAAAGCCAATGTAACCAAGATTAAGAGGGAAGTGGGAAATTGGGAAAGGATATTTATAACCAGTGTCTCTGATAAAGGCATCATTTCTAAAATATACAGGAAATTAAGTAAAATTTATAAGAATACAAGTCATTCCCCAATTGATAAATGGTCAAAGAATATAAACAGGCAATTTTCAGAGGTATAAATTAGAGACATCTTAAAGCATATGGAAAAATGCTTTATATCACTACTGGTTTGAGAAACACAAATCAAAACAACTTTGAGGAACCACATTTCACCAGTCAGATTGGCTAAGATGACAAAACAGTAAAATGACAAGTGCTGGAGAGGATGTGGAAAAATTGGAACATTAATGCATTGTTTTTTTTTGTTTTGTTTTTTTTTTAGAAGACAGAAGCAAAACATTTATTCAGACACCAGAAAATCAAATCTCAACCGCAGGAACCAAATCCATCATAGCAACATAGAAGTTAATATATCACAACGCAGCAGAGAGCCACACCATCCTTTAGCCTTCCTATAAACCAATGGTTCTCAACCTTCCTAATGCTGCAACCCTTTAATACAGTTCCTCATGTTGTGGTGATCCCCAACCATAAAATTATTTTTGTTGCTACTTTATAACTGTAATTTTGCAACTGTTATGAATTGTAAT
>JAQQSW010012095.1:0-12601 GCA_028646575.1 Pseudocheirus occidentalis | reverse complement strand
GACATTCTCTGATCCAGGAGAAGGCTATATATACTGCTGATGTGAGGTTTTGCTTTAGGGCTCACTTTGAGAAGAGTTGTGTGATTTGGCCAGATGAGACTCTGGGAAGCCGTTGCGCTCCCTGGCTTTGAAAAACCCAGATGTTGGTGCTTCCCTCTCTGGTAACTGACTAGGTATGGATGTGATGGTCAGACGGCTGGAAGCCTGTCTGCTGATCTGTTTCTTTGTCTGCTTGTAACTTCTGCTTGTAACCTGCTTGTATTCTGTTTGTATTCTCTTAAGTTCAGGGTACTGACTTTTTCCCCTGAACTAGGTAAATGATGTATGTTTGATTGATTAAAGTAAGATTGTTAACCCATTTTGAGTTGCTTTCCTTTAGAAAAGCAGATCTAAGAACCTGTGCTAGCAGCTACCCTGGGTATGCTAGGGTGCTTGCTGATTGAGAAGAGACAAAGATATTGAGGTAATTAGCATCTGTGATGAATCCTTTGGATTTATTTTGTGCATCCATATCTTGGATTCCTATTAATACTGAACGTTATTTTCCCAAATATCACCAACATACCCAAGAGAAAAATGCATGTTTCTTTTACTAAAAATCCCAAAAGGCCCTATTAACCTTATCAGCAGAGAGGGAACTAGTAATAGTAATGAGTAATATGGATATGTAGATGGAGTGGAAGAAGGAAGAGTAAAACAATGGACATTGTTTAATGTGATTATTGATTATTTCAAAAGCTCTATGATAGCTTAATAGACAGGCATCTGAAATCTCGATCTGATTTGGAGGTGACCCTGAGTTCCCAAAGTCTGTGCCAAAAGGCCCTAAGCCCTGACAGGTCTTAGATAGCTGAGAGGTCTCTAAGGACACACCTAGTAGCAGACTGTGTATCTCAGAAGGCCAGCCTGGCAAATGTCCAAGAAGGCTGCACCAAGATGTTTGCCACCAAGCATTAAATCTCCTGGGCTTCAATAACAAAAAGGAAATCACATATTTCTAACATTATAAAACCAAATTTTTCCATGGCATAAAGGTATTTCTTTTGTTATAAGGCAAATCACCAGTTCTGCAGAAGGACCAAAGCCTTTGGCTGACTATAAATAACATGTGGTTGACTCCCGTTTTTGACCTTGTTCAAGGTAAAAAGTCTTGCCTTAGCCCCACCCTCTTGTGCCAATATCTGACATTCTAGACACCTCTCTGGTTCCCTATCTCTCCTACAAGTGCTCTGAAATTGTTGCTGCCTAGGATAGAGTTGTAATGAATCCTGGGATTTATTGGAACTTTGGTCTGTGATGCCAATGGTCAGGGGCACACTTTCTTCTCATGGCTATCTTTCAGCCCTCTACCCTCTCACTAACCAGCATCACCCACATAGGGGTCCACCACTGTCTGCCTCTCTCCTGGCACCTGCTTTCCCCCATAGCTGCATCCCCTTTCATTCTCATCCCCCTCGCTCCTGTACCAACTATCCCACAACTGAATTTAGCCCAGGTGTTAAGGATGCCTAGTCATAGCTCTGCCCCCAAAGGCATGTAATGCAAACTTGTTGAACTTGGTGGAATGTTTCAATTTCATCCCATAACCCCACCATCGAATTTGAGCTGCATTTCAGACTGGAGCAAGACGCTGAGCTTCCCATGAAAATGCCAAACTTTGTGATCTCTCAGGGCACATTTGGACAGGTGGGCAGCTCTGAAGGAAGCTCAGCATTAAGGATTAGACCAGTGAGCAAGGCTGGATCCCTGGGAAGCCACTCTCTTTTTCAGTATTCAGAGCCATCTTTGTGTGGGTATACATTCACCCAAATGTATATGTGAATACTTAAACTGTGTGTGCGAAAGAATATGTGTCCTTGTGTGTATACAGACACGCACACATACGCACTCTCCCCAACACAAATATATATTTAAGATTTACTGTTCTGGAAAACCTAGTGAATAATGTGGATGATTAAAACAGATGCCTGGCAGGAAATATTGTTGAAGCTCCTCATTTAAATTCAGCCTTTTATTCACACTTGGTGATACACACTGCGGTATGAATTATGGATTCCTGTTTTTATCTCTCACACGACACATGAATGTTTGATAAAGATTGGTTCCAATATTATATTTTGTCAAAATGCTCATTGAAAATTCAGTCAAAAATCGCTTTCCAACAATTATACCCTTACTTCACAAGGCAAGGAGGAGAAGTGTGGGGCAAGGGGAGATGCCAGTGCCACTGTCACAGGTTTTTTTCTGGGTGCTCATGATGAAGGGGAGTAGGAAAGACACACCAGCCACCAGGATGCATTCTTTCTCCCGCTCCTCCTGACCCCAGCCGAGACAGCATCAATAAGCTCTGATCATTGTAAGCTCAGAGACTTTGCCTGATGGATCCTGAAACAACCAGGGAAAGGTCCCAGAAATGTTCTCCAACATTGCCATGAGGGATTTAATCCTAGAACATCTGCCACGTGTCTTCTGACCTACGGCAGGGTGGTGCAGAGGAAAGAAGGTTGGATTTGGAATCAGAGGGCCTGAATTCAAATTCTACTTCTTTCTCTTCCTACCTAGGGTGTCTTGGACCTATTTTCCCCCTCGATGTCAGTTTCCAAATTAGAAGCTGAATTAGAAGATTTCTTTAAGCTTTGGATCTATAATTTCCATTATTCTTCCTTACAAAAATAAAAAAGGACAAACCAACCCAAGCACCAGCTTCCTAGGTTTACCAACAGATCAAAAGGACCATTTACCTCCAGTCAGTGAACATTTGTTCTACAGTAGAAAGGAAACTAGGTTGGCAGTTAGGAGATCTGGGTTCTAAGTTCTTCTCTAGAACTGGGAATCAAGAGACTTGATTTCTAGGCTCTGCTCTAGGACTACATATCAGGAGACCTGGTCTCCAGCCTTTGCTCTAGAACCATGAATTGGGGAGTCTGGAATCTAGGCTTTTTTCTGGAGCCATGCATTGGGAGCTGTGGGTTCTGGGCTTTGCTCCAGAATTTGTGCATCAGGGGACCTGGGTCCTAGGTTTTGCTCTAGAGCTGTTAACTAGGAGATCCTAATTCTAGGTTTTCCTCCAGAGCTATACATCAGGATACTTGGGTTCTGGGCTTTGTTCTAGAACTGAGAGACCAGACAGTTAAGCTCTGAGCTTTCTGAGTTCCAGAACTGCAACTTGGAAGCCTGAATTCTATGCTTTACTCCAGAACCAGAGGTCAGAAAACCTGGGTTCTAGGCTTCACTCTGCCACTCAGGTGAGTCATTTCCCTAAGTCTCACGGTTCAGCTCATTCCTTATTTGTTTGTGTTTGTGGCAGGTTAGGATCAAAGTATCATTAGATGATAGAGCTAGACCAATAAAGGATATAGGGTCACATGCACATAGTCCATCCTTTCCCATTTTACAGCTAAAGAAACTGAGGCCTAGAGAAATTAAGTGATTTTTTTCCGAAGTCATAGAGAAGTGCTAAGTGGCAGGGTTGGGATTCACACTCAGGTCCTACGACTCCAAGTTCAGAACTCCAAGCTCCGCTCCCTTCCAAATATAGTGTGCTTATTGCATAGTACCCTTACTGAGAGACTGAGAGAAACAGAGAAAGACAGAGACAGAGAATAAGAGATGGAGAGAGTGAGAGACAGAGAGAGAGACAGAAAAAAACTGAGTTAGAAAGACAGAGCAAGAGAGGACAAGAGAGAGAGAGAGACAGAGACAGACAGAGACAGAGAGAGTGAGACAGAGAGAGTCAGAAAGAGACAGAGACAGAGATAAACAGAGTGAAAGTCAGAGAGAGTCAGAAAGAGACAGAGACAGAGAGAGAGATTCAGTCTGGGTTTATGGTTTCTTCAGCATGAGCAAATCCTAGTGAACTCCCCCTGCCTGTGTAGACTGGCAATTCGTATACAATCTATTCTCTTGGGTGCCTGGGGTTCTGAGAGTTTAACCAATCAATCACCAATGATAATGAATAAAAATATTATAATAATAGCTAGAATCTATATAGAGTTTTAGGTTTTCCAGAATTCTTTGCAAATGTTTTATTGCATTTTATTCCCACAAAAACCCTAGGAGGCAAGTACTCTTCTCATTCTCATTTTACAGATAAGGAAACTGAGGTAAACAGAGCTTTTTATTGATTGGTTTTTAGTGACTTTCCCAGATCATATAGCTAAATACATCCACGAGACTGAATCTGAACCCATTTCTTCCTGACTCCAGGTTCAACACTATCCACTGGACCACCTAGTTTGGAACAATTAATGCCTGCAATTTGAATAGGCAATGAGGAAACCAAACTGTCACTCTTTGCAGATGATATGATAGTATACTTAGAGAATCCTAGAAAATCAACTAAAAAGTAGTTGAAATAATAACTTCAACAAAGCTGCAGGATATAAAATAAACATTTCTTCATATTACCAACAAAGTCCAGCAGAAAGATATAGACTAGAAATTCCATTTAAAATAACTGCTGACAATATAAAAATAAAACAAAACAAAACACTTGCGAGTCTACCTACCAAAACAGTTGCTGCCTGTCTGGTCTTTCTAGTTTAAGCCTTGGAGGCCCTCTTCTAGGCACTAGAAATACAAGGACCAAAATGAACCTTTCACTTATGGAGTTTACATTCTTTTAGGAGAAACAATGCATATGCATCTCTGTTTTCAAGACATACACAAAATAATTAAAGGTGATTTCTGTTGGGTCATATGAATGATTAGGGGAAGGGAGAGATCAGGAAAAAACATAAAGTCTATGTTAAGCTCTGAAGAAAGTCAAATATTCTAAAGCAATGATTCTCAACCTTCCTAACGCCGCAACCCTTTAATACAGTTCCTCATGTTGTGATGACCCCCAACCATAAAATTGTTTTCGTTGCTACTTCATAACTGTAACTTTGCTACTGTTGTGAATCGTAATGTAAATATCTGATATGCAGGATGCGTTTTCATTATTACAAATTGAACATAATGCACAGGTTGAGAACCACTGTTCTAAAGGGTGACAGTAATAAGGAAGTGTTTTCTTTTTCTAAAAATTATTTAATTTTTAATTTATGGAATAAAACAAGCATTTCCATAATGTAGTATAATTTTTTTTAAAAAGACTGAGCATGAAACTGCAAATCTGCTATGTACAACTTGCTATTCCTTTTAAATATACAATAAACTTTTCATGTAAATTTCTTTTTTTCCTTTCTTTCCCTCCCCCAACCCCACCCTAGAGATGGCTACCATTAGAAAGAAATATGTATATACACATACACACATCTATTTAAAAATCATTCTGCATAGGAATACATTGGGATACAATCTGTGCAAAGTTACAGAAACAGGCAATGGAATTTGATGTGTGCAGACCAAGGGAGCCAATTTGGCTGGACAATAGAATGTTTGCAAGGACAATGAAGCATCATAAGCTTGGAAAAATAGGTTAGAGCCAGGATGAAAGGCTTTAAGAGTGAGGCTAAGAAAATTTGACAGTCATAAGAATGATAAGTAGCATTTATATAGCACTTTAAGGTTTGCAAAGTGCATTATGTATGTTATCTCATAGGATCCTCCCAGCAGCCCTGCACAAGGTAGGTGATGGCCACAGCCAGTAGGGTTCAGAGACAGCTTGACCCTGAGTCTTCCCAACTCCCAGACAGAGCCTCTCTCTCTCTCACCCTAGGCTGATTCTCCATCAGAATCTTAGAACCTTACAAAAGGAGCCAGACCTGCTCTCAAGGGGCTCAGCCTAGCAGCTGAGATCAGATCTTGTGTTACTAGTGGGTAGTAATAATACAGAGAATTGTCAAGTCTGTGCTAAAATTTGGAAGATCACTGGCTTTAGACAGCCAGAGAATGAAGGGGAATATGTTCCAGAGTGGCGATAGCTAAGCAAAGGAGGTCAGAAGGGGCGAGATTTCTTGCAGTAACTAGAGGCAGAGATGTGTGAAGAGAACACTGAGTGCCTATGTTGTGTGAGGAGTAGGTTGAAGCCAGATTATAGAAGGCCTTGAATGGCAAACTGAATTCAGAGTCTGTATTTCTCATTGGGAGAATTAAGCGCTCAAATTAGTCATGCACCTTGAACCTTCAAGATAAGGTCCTCTCCTGTATGTCTTCACTGTTTTCATGGGGCTAATCCCAGTTTAGGAAGCAGATGAGCAGATCAGAGAGCTGGGAGCAGGAGCTGGAATCAGGCACAGGGTGGGTGTAGGAGATTGGGCTAAACTCTGCCTCTTGGCTCACAGCATTACACAAAGGATCAGGGGGAGAAGGTCTCCACCTCAGGGAGCAATCATCTTGTTACAAAACCAGGGTGTGTTCTGCCAAGGGGACTTGATGAGAGCCATGAGGCCAGATTGGAGTAAACAGCAAGCCTTCATTGTACCCCCACACCAAGCCCAGATAAGATTGTACTTTTACTGAATCATGAGTTGAATGGGAGATTTTCACATCCACCATCTCCAATCTATAAACTTCCAGAGATTTGATAAGAGGCTACTCAGAGAAGTTTAGACCCTCCAGTAGCTTAATCTTCTGTCTTGTTCATGGCCAGCCCATGAGCAAAGTCATTTTTGTCCGTTTCTCGGGATTCAGGTTATGGCTTTGGGAGGAAGGGAATAAACATTTATATATAGTGCCTATAATGTTCCAGGCACTGCACTAAGTGCTTTATGATTATTTCATCACTGGATTCTCATAACAACCCTGCAAGGTAAATACTATTATTATCCCCATTTTACAGATGAGGAAACTGAGGTTAAAATGACTTGTCCCAGGTCACAAAACTAATGTGTCTGAGACTGGATTTGAACTCAGGTCTGCTCTAATCACCGCGCCAATAGCTCCTTCTAGTTTTTGAGAGGTGCCTTTGCCTACCTGCTTTCTATGAGTAAATTCAGTTCAATTAAGTCGGCATTCACTAACGGTCTATTGTGTATCAGGGGCTACGTTCCCCTTCCTCAAGGAGCTTACACAGGGTGAATGGATTATGTAGGGTGGGGAGAGAAGGGTCAGAGACAAAAGTGCCAGGGCTGTCCCATAGCTCATACAAGTTTTTAAAAATATTTTAGATAAGTTTTTTATTGCTATCTGTCTCTCCCTCTCTCTGCCTCTCTGTCTCTGTCTCTGTCTCCTATATATGTGTGTGTGTAGATATATACATATATACATACATACATAGATATATACATACATAAATACACACACATATACATATATATCACCGTGGCTTTCTCTAGTATCCTTCCCCTTTCTACTCTCAGGGAGAGTCAATCACCTAATTCTTTGGAACTGAGTCCCTATCTTTAATCAACCAGCCAATCAAATATGACATGATCTTGAGACCCTTCTCCATCCTGGTTGCCCTCCTCTGATTCCTCTCTTCCTTATCCATGTTCTTTCTAAAACACAGTACTCAGAACTGAAAACAATACTCCAGATGGGATTTATTAAGCCCACACTCTCTTTCTGACTTTAGGCCCAATTCTCTACCCACCATGCACAGCTAGCGTGTGTCTGAGTCTAGACTAGAACCCAGGCTCTCTGTCCATAATACCCATGGTGGCTTGAAGCCAGCATTTAATATGATGAAATTTATTAGAGGTAAAAATACATGAATTCCAAAAAAAAAAATCAACTTCACAAATACAAGAGGGAGAGATGTCATTAGACAGAAATTAATTTGAAACAGATTTGGAGTTTTTAATAAACTGTGTGCTCAACAAGCATCATTAATGTGATTCATAAATAAAAATATGTATAAAATGCTTATACATATATGTACATATTTGTATCTATTGGTAGCCATCTCTAGGGCAGGGAGGGGAAGGAAGAAAAAAAGGGAAAAAAGAAAGTTATATGATAATTTTAATCATATATTTAAAAGGCCTAGCAAGTTGTACATAATAGATTTGCTGTGTCACATACAGTCTTTTTTTATTATACTATGTTATGGAAATGCATGTAATTTTTCTTCTGCTGAGAATAAAATAAAGGGGTTTTTTTAATCTACTATTTTAAACTGCATTAAAATTGTCAAAAGTTCTGGACTGGGGATGTGATCATTCCCTTTTATTCTGCCCTTGTCAAATCCCATCTGGAGTATTGTTTTCAGTTCTGAGTACTGTGTTTTAGAAAGAACATGGATAAGGAAGAGAGGAATCAGAGGAGGGCAACCAGGATGGAGAAGGGTCTCAAGATCATGTCATAGAAAGATTGGCTGAAGGAACTGGGGTCATTTAGTCTAGGAAAAAACTTAGTGAAAAACAGGTTGACTGTCTTCCAGTGTCTAGAGAGCTATCATTAGAAGAAAGATTAATCATATTATGTTTGGCCCCAGAGGAAAGAACACAGATCAAGGTAACAATGTCCAAGAGGGAAATTTAGGTTTTGTGTAAGGAAAACTTCCCAACAATTAGAGCCATCCAAAAGTGGAATGGGAAACTTTGAGAGAGGAGCAATTTCCTTTGTCACTGGAGGTCACAGAACAAAGATTGGGTGACCACTTGTTGGTTCTTCTAGAGGGGATTTTTGTTCATATGAGGGTTGGCCTAGATAGTCTAACGGGTCCCTTCCAAATCAGAGATTGTGTAATGCAGTCCCTATGCTGCCACCTTGTCTTTGGGTCCCTTGTCTTGGTTCTTTGACCAATACTCCTAATGAAGTATTGATTCAGAGGGATAAGGAGGCAGAATTCCAGACAGAAAAGAATTAGAGTCCTATTCTAAATCCCAGGATTCAATTTCCACTACCTGCTATCAGATTTCCCCTAAGCTAATTCTGCTCCCCGCCTCAACCTCTGCTCTTACCAGTTGCCAAATATGCCTGTGTCATGCCAACCTGTTGAGACATAGCTCTCTTTGCCCTTACTGGGTCTTCCTAGCACTTAACTGCCTGCCCATTTGGATCTTATCTTTAAAAATGACTGCCATGGAAGCCTTTCCTATTTGACTCCCCTACCATAGTTGGTAAATGTACCCACTTCCCAGTTGTGCTTCATCTAGACTGCCCTTCCTCACAAGGAAAGAGCATATCCCGTTTTTTATTAATATGTAGAGTTCTCCATCCACAAATCTACCAACTATCATTTATTATCATGTATCTGCCTATGGTCAAATTACTCATAGATATCTGATTTTAAACATTAAATTCATGTGTCCAATTCTTCAGCTCATGATAAAGAGCATTACAAGGGGAGGAGGGGCCAGGAAGATGTAGGGGAGAATGTTGACTTGCTTTCCACTGGTGTTCATTCCCTTGAAGAGATGATGAAAAACTGGGGGCCATCATCAGTTATCTTGGCTTTTGTCTTGCCACTGAACTCTGATGACTGGGGAAGACAGTTGATAACTTTGCACAGCTCTGCCTCACTTAAATTCAAGTCACAAGCAAGTCAAGACATCACTCTCTTGATGTTTTTGGTCTTCTTCAAGAACAAAAGATCAACAACAAATAACAACAATGAAAAAATTGGTAGCCATGCAGACAGCTATAAAAGTTTGAGCCAAAAAACCCCACCATATTGGAGGCTACATTCTCCAAATATGTCTGAATCTAATATGATGAAATTTAATGGCTAAAAATGAGGACTAAAGAAAATCAATTTTACAAATACAAGGGCCAGAGAAGGACCTGAGGGATGAAAAGGTCTTGTGTGGGAGATGATCTATGAGTTGGCTTTGAAGGGAGCGAGCTCTTATCTGACACATTTTGGGAAAAGTAGATTCTTAGGCCAGATAATGACATTAACAATATGATTTCTGAAGCTTTATTGAGTATTAATGCATCAGATGGAATGGAGGAGACAGGAGAGAAACTAGAGTCAGGGAGGCTGGATAGATACAATTGCAATGTCAGAGTACGAGTCAATCCAGACCTTCCATAGAATGGTGGCAGCAGCTCGCACTTTCTTGCTGGATTCCAATTCCAATTCCCCTCTTCTCTGTGAAATGTAAGTGAATGAATTGCATTCATAAACAGAATCCCTTTTTCAGCTGTATCCTCATTTGTGGAGCCTTGGGAGTCTCTGTAAGTACACTCATTCCTGTTCTGGACTACATAATAGTCTGGGCTGCATTAGAAACCTCAGCTCTGCAGCCAAGTAAGCAGGTGATTTTGACAAGCCACCGACCCTCTCCGACCCTCAGTTTTCCCTCTTCTATAAAATCAGGGGGTTGGACAAAGTGATCTCCAAGGTCTCCTTCCAAGTTTAACATTCTGTGATCTTATTCTCCTAATTATAGTATAAAGCTGGAAACTAAAATGAAGGGTAATCTTGGGAGGTTGGGACCACAAAAAAAATAGAAATTAAAAAAACATCCACACACACACACAGAGAATGCAAGGTAAAGTCAAGGTCTCTGCAGAGAGAAATGGGGAGGGGGTGGGTCAGTGAACAGCTGGGTCTAGTGGTGAGTTTATTACCACCTAGTTTGTCTGTGTGTGTGTCTGATGGCTGAAATGACTGGTTTCCCCTACAGAATGCACCACTGGGAACAAAATAATACAGGGAATAGCTTACAGTTTATGTGTCTGATGTTAAAAATCAATGGTTTCCCTCTTCGGAAGGCACCCTCAGGGGCAAAATGCAGCGAAACGCTTATTAGTTTGTGCGTACATGCTGGCAGATGATAAAGCAGCATTGAAATCAGTCATACATCGTAATAAAGTACCCATCTCCATCTGAAAGCAAGTATGTGCTCGGGTCTCAGGGGGAATGGGCCTCCATTAACCCACACCGTGCTGTTACTCATCTTTAACCACTGATGGGCCATGGGGAGGGAAGCCAGGAGAGCATCCACTCCTTGGGAGATTTCCCATGAGGGAGAAGGGGGCAAGGAGGGAGGGAAAGAAAAAGAAGTAAAAGTATCCTAAGACTTCCAGAGACCAGGGATTCCAGTGTTTTTTGTCCACTCCTGAGCTGAATGAGGATAAGAAGCCAAGGACTGTACTGACCAAAATCAGCAAGGTTCACATCTATACATTCCCATTGGGTCTTCCAAGATTGTGACATTTTTCTGGGACCTAATGAGGAGGTGTGGTAAAGTGGCAAGTCCTTAGATTACAACTCAGATCTAAAACTGACTAATTCTCTGTCCCCTCTAATATAAAAGGCAGTGTGGGGTAATGGTTAGGGAGCTGTCCTCAGAGTCAGAAAGACCTGGATTTCAATCCTGTTTCTGACATGTATTGGCTGTGTGACACTTGAGTAAATTACTTAACTTCTCAGCACTAGAAATCGCTCTAATGCTATAAACAACAGAACGGATATGTATGAGCATTGGCCAAAAAAGTTCCTCACTGGGAGCTCCTACCCTGATGAAATCATGGGTCTAGTTGATAAATAGTTAGAATAAGAGCTGACATTTATATAGCATTTGACATGCATTGTCTCATTTGATTCTTACAATAACCCTATAAAGGAAGCAATATTCGAAGCCCACACATTTCTTCAAATGAGGAAACGGAGGCTCCATGAGGTTAATGCACCCAGAGTTACAGAGCTAGGAAACATCCAAGGCAGAATTTGAATCCAGGTCCAGTGTTTGATGCATCATGTCCTCTTACCTGTAACTAGCTACAGGATACTGGTCGAGTCCCTTAAAATGGTCAATTAGATTACAGGAGATATAGTAGATCAGAGGCAGCATGCTGTGAGAGAAAGAACACTGAATTTGGGGTCAGAAAACCCAGCATCAATTCTTGGTTTTCTAATTTACCAGCTGTATGAACTTGTTTTGCTTTTTTGGTTGTTGTTGTTGGAGGGGGGAAAGATAGGGCAATTGGGGTTAAGTGATTTGCCCAAGAATCACACGGCTAGTGTGTATGTGTGTGTGTGTGTGTGTGTGTGTGTGTGTGTGTGTGTGCGCGAAATGTCTTGAGGTTGGATTTGAACTCCAGTCCTCCTGACTCTAGGGCTGGTATTCTATTCACTGCACCACCTAGCAGCCCCACCAGCTGTATGAACTTGAACAAGTAACCTGCTCCTGGAGGTTCAGTTTCCTCATCTACAAAATGGGGAGAATAATGAATATGCATTAACAAACAAACATTTATTGAAGGGTCAGGTCTTTCTGAGTATAAGGCCAACTCTTTACTACTCAAATACAAGGTATCCCAAACCTCTTAGAGTATCTTTGAGCTCTTAAAACTTAAATTTGAACCAAAACATTTGAGACACACTATAATTACAAATACAATGCATGAGATATTCAGTCATATCAGTGTATACTAGGAAACCACACCAAAGAAGGAGCACCCCAACTTCAAGGCGGGGAGATGAACATATCTAGTCGCTGAGATCAAATGTCCATTGTCTATTGCTCCAATCTCTTCTGGCTCATCTCCAATTCTGTAAGGGGAACTAGAGACCCAGCCACTAGAGGCAATAGAGTTAGGAGGACAGGAGATTAGTTAGAGAAGCAAGATATATTAGCCAGGTGAAGTCCTACCTGGTCTTTTTTTTTATTGACTTGCTTATTTACTTTTAGTTTACAATATTAAGTTCCAGAATCACTTGAGTTTCAGATTTTTCTCCCCTTCCTCCCCACCCCCCACCCCCGCCATGGTGGCATACAGTCATGTATAGGATCAGCAAACTCTTTCACATTGTACAATAGTC
>JAQQSW010012094.1:0-12601 GCA_028646575.1 Pseudocheirus occidentalis | reverse complement strand
AAAGAGAACAGATTGTGGGAGGGGCTTTATGGTGGGATCACTGTTTTGGGCTTGGGGGTAGGGGAAAGAAGGGGAGAAAATTTGTAACTCAAAACCTTGTGGAAATGAATGATGTAATCAAGAAAATAAATTAAAATTAAAAACAAAAAAAAATAAAATGGAGAAGAAAATGTCCCCCCCAAAAAATCTGCTTGACTATGAGCAAGAACAGATCATCTAATCTCACTAAACTTCCTCAATCCATGTAATAAAGAACTCAGCTACATAATGTCTAATGTCCCTTCTAGCTCTGGCATTCTAGGAATTTCCATTATTCTAAATACATTCATTCTAATTTATAAATGCACATGTGCATACTTTAACCTCTCAATCTGTGATGAATTAGTGAATAGAAAAGTGTATCTATGCTTACTGCATTCCAAACACTGTGCAAAGTACTGAGGTTTCTAACAGCAAAGTAAGGCAGTCCTTGGTTTCAAGGAGCTTGTCTTCTAACAGGGAGAAACAATATATATGGACAGAGGCACCAGGGAACAATTTGGTCAGAAGCTGTATGTATTGTGAATGGAGCCATAAGGGAGTTGATTGACAAATCCCTTCCAGTAATAACGGCAGTCTTGATCTCTAGAGCTGGAAAGTGGTATGTTTGAGGTGTGGTGCTTTTGCCCAATGTGAGTAAGTCTTCCTATAAACCCTTTGACACTGTATAGATGCCAATGGAGGATATGGGCTTTCTATGTATTATTTTTTGCTCTCCAAACATGCCTAACCAAATTTCTTTTCAAGACACAAATTTCCCTGGAGGTATCCTTTAATTTCCTTCTTCTGCAATTTTCTTCATTGGTAACATGTTACAGCCTACACTTTCCCACTATGTACCTCTCAGTCACCATTGGGAAATTCAAAGTCATATAGTATCATTGGAAGAATATGGATACACATTTGTTTCAGGGCTTTGGGATCTTTAAAGATATTGTATAATTCTTTAAATGGACTTCAGGCTTCTCTCTTCCTTTTTAATTCTGGGCACCACTGATTGACCATCTTCAGTGACTGCCCAACACATGCAAAATCACTGAATAATGGATCAGTTCTATGGTTTGCCCATTCATTTGCATCATATGGACAAGAGATGTACTGTATCTACTTGATTTTTTTATACGAAAAGAACAATCATAGGATCATCGAGTTGGACTCAGAAGGAATCTCAGAGACTTATTCCACTGTTCTCTTTTTACAAATGAGGAAATGAAAAGATTTAACTCCTTTGAATTATTAAGTATACATTTAAGAGCAACTACATTGTCCCATGGAGTGCCAATGCAATTAATAAAATTTTACTAATGCAATTAGTAAAATTTCATCCACAACCAAGAGCTACTAGAGTACCTTATCATCCACATTGAATCTCTCTTCAGTCTGGATTCTGCACTGCATGACAGTGAAAATGCTTTTAATGAGCCTACTTCTCCTTCTTTGGGGACTTACTTGTTATTAATAATCAGATGATTGTCCAACAGAGTAATTTTTGTTCTTTTATTTTTGGAGGAATCTTGTCTGAATTTAATATGTATGTGAGATTCTTTACTGAAAGAGAAGCATGCTGAATGAAATGGAGTGGAACTATGTATTCTCTATACCTTTCATTCAATAGCATGAGTGTAAAGATGCAGTCTGCTATTGAATATCATTTACAAAACGCTGATAGTTCCTTCTCTTCATTAAAAATGCCATTAAGTTATATGAGGAGACTATTCTCATAATGATTTTGTAGATGGGGAAATAGAAGTGTGGAATTCTAGTTACTGATATTCTCTTAACCATTTTTCTGGGTAATAATGTCTGATTCCACCTCCAAGCATTTGTCATCTCACCCTCTTTCATATATCTCAAAGACTAATGAGCCTTCAATGGCCTTAAAACTGTGTTGCCTTTAGGACAGAACTCTTCTGCATATTTTTGGCAAAGGTCAGATGCTCCTATCTATTTTTTCTTTAATTTCACACATCATAGCATGATATTAGAACCAAAATGTGGTAACTGTATTGTCACGTAATCAAAATTACTCATTTTACTTACCATGATCCTCTCCATCTCTTTCCCTTATTGATGGATCTGACAGGTACATTTTTCATGTTCCACTAATTTACTAATGATCTCATCCTTTATGTCTAAATCATGTACCTATTTTTACCTCATTTGGTATATGGTGTGAGATTTTGGTCTATATCTAGTTTATGACAAACTGCTTTCCAGTTTTTTCATCAATTTTTGTCAAATGGTGAGTTCTTGCCCCAAAAGCTTGGGTCTTTGGATTTTTCAAACATTAGATTACTATGGTCATTAACTACTATATATTGTGTACCTAGTCTATTCTACTGATCAGTCACTTTATTAGCCAGTACCAGATTGTTTTCATGATTATTGCTTTGTAATGCAGGTTTAAATTTGGTACTGCCAGGTCACCTTCCTTCACATTTTTTTTCATTGATTCTCTTGATATTCTTGACCTTTTGTTCTTCCAGACAAATTCCAGATAAAAAAAGTTATTCCTTTTCTCCTAGCTCTACAATATAATTCTTTGGTAGTTCAATATAACACTGAATAAGTAAATTAACTTGGGTAGAACTGTCATTTTTCTTATGTTGACTTAACCTATACAAAAATAATTATGTAACAAGAAATCTTGACAAATCTTTTCCATTTCATCTATTTGTTGTCATCTTCCCAGTTTCATCCTTGAAAGCCTAAACATAACCTGGCTTAATTGGGTTTTTTGCCAAGCTTTTTATAAACATGCTTTTCTTTCTATTGCTTCTCATGATTTTATGATGAAATATTGCGTATATGTATGCCTATATTTACCATTCTCTTCCATAAGGATCTTTCAAATGAGTTTACATTCCAAATTGGTGTTACCTTTGGTTACCACATCCCTCCATTTAGCAAGAACAAATAAATGTTTGCTTACTAAGGCATTTTTCTGAATTTTGGGTCTCTTCATTGTGGTCATTAATTTGCATTCATTAAACTTCCATAGGATATGGTATTCTCTTTTAATGTCTGTTCACTTATACCTTTCCCATCTTTAGGCATCAACTGCCTATTTATAAAAGTAAAGTTGGAGTTACAACTGTAGCGAGACTATAGTTTTACTTCTTCCTAATTGATTTTCTATCCTATTTTTCACAAAGACAGTTGTAAACCTTCTCTGCTTTCTTTAAAGCCTCCAAAACCATTCCTTATACAAAGCCTTTCAGCTGAGGACCTGGGCAATACTTTGTTGAGAAAATAGAGACCATTTACCACACAAGTTTTCTCTTCTTTTCTTTATACTTCAATACCCTTTGATATCACTCCTCATTCTCTTTTCCTTTACTGAATTCTCTGATGAAAGGGTGACATTTCACCTCACCAAAACCCTTGCATATACCTTCCCTCAAATTGCCCCCACAATGATCTCCCCACCCTCACCCACATCCCATATATTCTTTGTGATGTCAACCTACATGGAGGGTTGGTGAGTTTGTTTCCAGAAATGCATAAAGATGTGTAATGAAAAGGCCTTGCCCCCAAATCAAATCATATGCAGATATCCTATTTCCTGCAAGCTTACTGGTGGTAACAAAATAGTCTTTTAATTGCTAGTTGAGACACAATTGTGTGCATAGAAAAGGAGCAAATAGACCAAAGTTCACTCTCTCCTTGGTTGCTTGGAGTGAGGAAAACATACTGTAATGCTCCCCAATAGTAAGAAATAGCAGGTGCCATGAGCTGCCTTAAATCCCCCAGCTGGTACATGTGACTGTGAACACATAGCTATCTCTATTTCTTCCATCTCTGTTGTGTCTGTTCTCTCATGATGTTAGGTGAATGAGTAGCAGAGACAGACAAAGCCAGATGACTACCCTGTGAGCTTCAAAAGATCAGAAGAATTCCTATAGGTCTAGGAAAATCCATAGTAAAGCATATTGGAGTCACAACAGCTATCCCTTGTAAAGAACATACCCTAAGGAGTTACCTGCTTGATTCAGCCTAGTGGTAGACTGACTTGACCGGTGATATGGCAAGTCCTACAAGCCAGAAAGTGACTTATCAATCAACTATATAACAACCAGAAGAGATCTGGGGGATGTTTTGTAGTAACCACTTTCAATTTGAGCCCATTCTGCCCCGGAATCACTGGATGTGGAAAAGAGGAAAGTATACTTTGGTTGGGGAGGGTGATTTCATAGTTCTGATTTGATATATTTTCAACATTCTTTTGTAAAAGCTAATTTATGCCAACTAGCTAATTCAAATTGAAGGGATATCAATGGTTTAACTGATATTGGTGATTGATTTTGGGGAGATGGTGATTTGTCAATTGATATTGGGAAGACATATTAGATGAGGTTCATGAGTGGTAGTACTAGAGACAAGGAATAGTTCTTTTAATTTCTTATGGTCTTTTCCTTGTCTCCACCATCCCCTCAGAGTGCCCTAGAACTTTGAGGGGAGATGAAGCCAGCTGAGCTCTGAAGTCCTTTACGACAAGTATAAGTAAAGTGTTGAGAGTAAATACAAATCCTACAGGTAGAATATTTAGTTTTCTGATGACATCCAGTCTCACATCTCCATTTGTTTACTGGACACTTAAAACTGGAGATCCTGTAGATACCTTAAATTCAACATATTCAAACCCAAATCCATTTTATTTCTCCCCAAAGCCTCCCCTCTTTCTAAATTAGCTATTATTTAGTTACTCAGGCTCTCAACTGAGGCATCATCCTCAATTCCTCACTCTTATCCCCCACATCCAACGTGTTGCCAAGGTTGGCGATTTTAACTTTGTAACATCTTTCAAATATTGTTCCTTGTCTCCTCTGACACGGCTGGCACCCTGGTCAGGTCCTTATCCTCTCATGTCTGAACTCCTGCAGTAGCCTGCTGGTTGAGCTCCCTGCCATAAATCTCTCCCCACTCCATTTCATCTTCCCTTCTGAACTTCACAAGTGATCTTCCTGACCATGTCACCCCTCCCACCCCAATTTAATAAACTCCAGGGACTCTTTATTACTTCCTGGATCAAGTATAAAATCCTGTTTGATTTTTAAAGTCCTTTATAACCTGGCCCCTTTCAACCTCTCCAGTTTCTTGCATATTACATTCCTTCTCCCCCTCACCTAGCCCCTTTCTCTGATTCAGTGACAGAGGTCTCCTTGTTGTTACTCAAGCAAGATACTCCATCTCTCACCTCTAGGCATTTTCACTGGCTGTCTCCCACTCTTGGCATGGTCTCTCTCCCCATCTCCTTCTCCTAGCTTCCTCGGATCCTTTTAAGTCTACAGTAAAATCCCACCTTCTACAGGAAGTCTGTCCCAATCCCTTTTAATTGCCTCTGTTGACTATTTACAATTTATAGTGTATCTATCTTGCTTGCACGTAGTTATTTCTGTCTCCCCCATTAGGTCATGAGATCCTTGGGAACAGGACCATTTTTTGCCTTTCTTTGTCTCCCCAATGTCTTAGTACAATGTCTGGCACATAGTAAGAACTTAATAAATACATATGGATCAACTATTGTAAGATACAAACTAAAAGTCTTTACAGCATGGTAGAATATTCCAGAATTTGTATTCCACTGGCATGATGTTAAAGAACTATGATTATGTCTACGACATAGTAGGACACTGGGGTAGGATTTTGTTGAGGCATACATACGTATTCATAAATAGCACACATGCATACTTATGGATATGTGAATATATGAATATGAATATGAGGAGACAGAGAGAGAGGAGAGAAAGAGAGGGGAGAGAGAAAGGAGGGACGGAAAGAGGGAGAGGAGAGAGGGGCTAGGGGAGGGAGGGAGGGAAAGAGGGAGGGAAAGAAGGGGGAGGGAAAGCCAGAGAGACAGAGAGATGGATGAGGAAGACCTTTAACACATTTCCAACTGTAAATATGAGCCCTGGGATACGGTAAAACAATATCTCTGGTTTACTCCAGTTTTTTTGCAGAGTATCTAGGTTTTCATCCTATACTGACTTACTCAGCAGCAGCTCCCTTACATGTCAGTGTCCCATAGGATTGCTGGTGTTTCTTCTCCCCACAGACATCTTCAAGGCCCATGGGTAATAAATGATTCAATACTACTCTGTCAGCACCAACTCAAGAGGGTAGTTCACAGTATTGACTCAGCTGATACCTCTAGCAGCTACCAAAGTGTCTTTAAAAATTTTCAAGGAATAGCTCTTTTAATTTCAATTACTGTCCCATTACAATACCACTTCATGGCATGGAGGTGACCTTGGGTCTTGAAGGTTAAACCAATGAGTACATAGGATCTGGTGGGTCTTAACAAGGTGGAAGAGCTTCAAGCATGGGCACAGAGATGTTTGGTATGTCTGCTGTACAGGGATTAGCCTTGTTGTTGCTCATCCTTCATTTCTGAAGAGGGCCAATGACATCATGGGGCGATGTCTTAACGTGCACATGAATTGGATTTAATTGAGACAAAATTGCAGAGAGTTACCAGCCTCACTCTCTCTTCCAGAGTCAAGTGGCAAGACAAAAGTCAAGATGACTGTCAAAGGCCTGGGATGCCAAGATTTTCCCTTGAAGAACTTTTCTTTATAGATGATTCTTGACTTGAGACAAATGTAGCCAGCAGTGTGGAAAATCCACTAGGTCGGAGGTGTCAGGAATCTAGCTCAGTACGTGCTTTTTATAGGACCAGGGGAATGCCAGGACTATGTCAGTAGTGTAGAAAACATTCTTTTTGCATGAAGCAAAGAAAACATTCTGCTCTAGCTATATATGTGGCAGGGGTTATTGGCAAGCACCATCCTCTGATTCCCACATGACTTGTTACCCCTATCTCTTTCACAGCCTAGGGGCTATATCCTTGAAGCTCCCTTTGTACTACAGAGTCTGCTCAAACCCAGGTAATGTGCATACACCTGGCTATGGACTATCACAGATGTGTTCTGCTGTGCCCCACAGGGCAGTACCAGGAGCGATGAATAGAGGATGAAAAAATGTAAATTTGGGCTTAATATAAAGAAAAGTTTCTTAATAATTAGAGTTATCAATAAATGGAGTGCCTGCCTCAAAAGATAGTTGGTTCCTCTCTCCCCCTCCCATTGGAGATCTTTGATCAGATAATAGATAAATATTTACTGAGCGTATTGTAGTGGGAACTTCTCTTCAAATATGGGTTGGACAAATATGTCTGGTAATATCCCTTCAGACTCTAAAATCCTACAGTCCTCATACTGTGCATATAATTTCCTATATCCTTCCATGAATTCTTCTTGGGGGTCTACCAGTGCACTGGAAGCCTTTCTCTAGGTTAATGTTTTATAAATACTAGTGCTGGTCTGACCATAGAGGATTATTCATTCTTACCATATGATTAACACAGATCCTTTTCCAGTTATATTTAACTTGTGCAAATCAAATTATAATAATGAGCTTGGCTTCCACACATACACACGTACACATATACACACAGGCAAACACATACATACAACAGCTGGGGGCACAGTGAATAGAAAACAAAGCTAGAGTTAAGAAGACCTGAGTTCAATTCCTATCCCAGACAATTATTACCTATATGATCCTGAACAATTCAATTAGCCTGTCTAACCCAATTAAACAGAGGCCACTAAACCCTCCATAGTGATCCCTCTGGTACACATTGGCTTAGAAAATGAAAAGGTACTATTATCTATGTTTTATTGTGGTAGTTTTTACTTTGTTAAATAATTTGCAATTATATCTTAATATTCAGCATGTTGCCATAAGGTGTGCTATTGATACTTCTACTGTAAGTTCCTAAGAGATAGGTTTCTGGAAGACAGCTGTTTACTGGTGGATAATTATTTTTTTATTTTCTATAAGCTCATATTCAAGTTTTATTTGTTTCTCTTCACTTGAAAATAAGTCTGTTCATGCTCTGAGCTTTGGTAGCCAGTGTGCTTATAAAGAGGGCTTGTTATCCCAGAGCAATGGGAAACACAGAAAGTGTTAAATGCTTTATTTACCAATTATTTGGGTAGGAACAAGTCAGAGAAGAGGTAAAACTAGACCTTTCATTTCTAGAGGAAGCTTCTGACACATGGGTAACTCACAGAAACTAATACATATGTATATATGTACGTATATTTTATAAATATATCTCAGCTGGAAAAATTAGACTAGTGAAAAAAAGTTTAGCAAAAACAAGCTACAATATTCTATTTGATTGGCTTTAAAATTAATCGTCTGACCTTAGAAGACTCTCCAGGGCTTCTAGCAACATGACCTGTCATTCCATAGACCAAAGCAACTTAGAAATATAAACTTCTGTGCCTAAAGAAACTAAATTTAAAAACCATAGATAACCACATCTTTCTTCAGAGACTCTCAATTGAGTAGGGAATGTTATATTTTGTTACACTTGAAATAGGAGGGATTAATTTATACAGTGTCAAGGAATAAATGAAATTGTTTAAGAGGAAGATTATAGAGGTGTTTACTGGTGGTGGCAGTAATAGCATAGGAATGTGATAGATCACCTGTCCCTTTGAGGCCTGGGCTAAGAACAAAACATTTCAAAGATATACATTTGCCTCCTCCTGCACGGACATCCTCATGAAGGTTTTGAGCTTTGCATTCTATCTTTTTTTGAGGGGGGGATAATTTTAACATCAATATTATCCATCAGCCACAAATTTAGCACCATTCACCCCATTCATTAACCTGGTAAGGAAAACTAACAGAGGGCCTGGGCTTCTCTCTTCAATGAATTCTGCTCCTTAGGGCTCCATAACTTGCCAATTCCCTGGAAATCATAATTGGGGATTGAAGCAGCTTCATAAATAGAGCACTGGTCCTAGTATAAAAAAAACCCAAATTCGAATCCTTCCTCAGACCCTTACTGAATTTGTGACCCTGAGCAAGTCCTTTATTTTCTGAATGCCTGGGCTTCCTCATCTGTAAAATGGGAATAATAATATCTATTGTCGTAAGGACCAAATATGATAATGGTTGAAAAGTGCTTTGCAAAATTTAGAGCTCTATATAGCTGTTTATTATTATTGTTATAATCATATATTATATTATTCTCTCTTCGATTTAGCAGATACTCTAACTCTACTCATACTTCCATTGATGTCCCTCTATTTCCTGATAGTATAGCAAGAAAAGAGACTTTGATTTCCTGACCTGAGGTATCTGAACTGGTTGTGTCCCCAACCCTCTACCTGATTAGCCAGGGAGCATGGGAGGAGTGGCTGGGGATGAGAGTCCCATCACAGCACACTCAGCTATTCAGCTCTGAGATGACCTCGTTCTGTTTGCCCGGGAAGCCAGCACTCCTCTACTGTGTGAAACTCACTCTGTCCCGTGGCTTCCCGATACCACTGAGGCTCTCTTGGGAGTAACAAACAGTTTGCTGATCTGGGACAACAACCACACTCCTTCTTAATTCATAGGTTTCCAAAGCATGCAATGATCCACCTATAGAGAAGGCCTTTCCTTCAAGCTGAGACAAGAGCCAGCCTCTAGGACTTTGCCATATTACCATCATCCATGGGACTTTTCAAATCCTTTTACTGCCCCTAAAATTCTGTGGTAATGTTCTTGATATCATTCTCCCTTTGCAAACGGGAAAAATTGAAGCCCTGAGGGGTCATGGGATATGCCAATGTCAGAACCGGGTCAAAGGCTCATTGTAGGGGCAGCTAGGTGGTGCAGTGGATAGAGCACCAGCCTCGGAGTCAGGAGGACCTGAGTTCAAATCCAGCCTCAGACACTTAACACTTACTAGCCATGTGATCTTGGGCAAATCATTTAGCCCCAATTGCCCTGCCTTCCTCTCTCCAAAAAGCAAAAATAAGGCTCACTGTACAGTCACTAGCACCCACTCTATCATTTATTGAGGATATTAAAGTTCCATCTGTAGCCAGACATTCAGATTCTTAATAAACAGTGATATAAACATTAAAAAATAACTAAAGATAGTAGAATTGATCAATGTGTGTAGTTATTTTTATTGTTGCTTGCACATTTGTCTTTGCCAACAGTTACTGAATTAAGAATAAATTATTTTGAAATAATAATTTAACAACAACAACAAAAAAGAACGGGATCTAAGTATACAGCCTCACAAGGCCTCTTCCCAATCTGACATTCTGTGATTTTGCAAGTTCTAGACCTACTAGCAGTTTGACCTTCAGCAAATCACGGAGTTTGTCCGGCCTTTAGGGTCAAATGGAGATCACGGCTTCAAAGCTCCAAGGGACTTTAGAATGCATTTAGTCACATTCTTCTATTTTACAGTTGAGGAAATTGAGGCTTGCAGAAGTTAAACAACTTGCCCATGGTCATACAGCAAATATGTGACAGGGCTAGGATTTGAACCCAGGTTTTCTGGCTCCAACTTCAGCTCTCTCTTGCTAATCCATTCTGGCAGGACATTGTCTCCAAAAGATCATTGTTAAACTAGAACTGTGGAAAAGTAATGTGACCAGCAACATAGCAGGTTAGCTATTTTCTCTGTGCCGCTTAAACTTTCCAACCCTCAAAAAAGAAAAGAAATTATGTATGAAAGACAGAGTAATAGCTGAGTCCACAGAACAAAGAGAGAACTCTTACAAAGTAAAACCTTTATGAATTAACACAAGAGAATTCTATTCCTCAAAGGGCTCAGTCATTGCACACTTTCTTGTAGCAGAGATTCAGCAGAGACTGAATCACAGGTTTGTGCTTGGGCCCCCTCCAAGACTCTGACTGCAGAGGCAGCCTCTATCCTTCTCTCAACAATAAGTCATAGGCACTGACTTGGTACAAAGCAAGGGGAAAAGAGGGTGAAAATGTACAGCCTTCTGACTAGAGGCCAGGCTTCAATGAGAGACTCCATTGCTTCAGAGCTTCTGAGTGGAACACCTTCCTCTGTCCCTCAGAAGATGTCAGATATTGATTTTATATAGCTATGAGAAGGAAAGGGAGAGAACAAAGGTGGGGAAGCATATAAAGCTTCTTGCCATTGGGAAAGAAAATAATCATAAATAGTACTGATGGTCAAGAGCAAGGGATAGAATTGGATTATATGCTTTGGGAAACAGGATTGTTTCTAACATACAGTACTTCTTGTATCCAATATTACTCATCTCACAAATTGATATTTCTCAGAGGATTTTATTTAAATATAAGAAGTAACTATCTAAAACCAAAATCTAGTATTATATACAATGGTGAGGCACTAGCAGCTTTTCCAAGAAATACAGGAGCAAAATAAAGATGCCTCCTTTCCCTGCTTTTATTTGACATAATTCTAGAAATACTAAAAATAGTAGTAAGACAAGAAAAAAGAATTAAATATATACAGACAGGCAGGGGAAGTAAAACAATATTTACAGATGATATGATAGTGTGATTAAGAAATAAGTGAGATGAAGATGGTGGCATAGAAGCAGCAAGGTCCCTCAGCTCCCACACAGCCACCCTAAACACCCATAAAATATGACTCTGGGCAAATTCTACGACTCTCAAACTCACAAAAATACAGAAAACACATCTCTCCAGAAGGCAGCTCGGCAGCAGGGGATCATCACAGCAGCCTGAAATCAAAACGCGGCCAGGCTCCAGGGCAGTCAGGAGGAGCCGAGCCAAGCTGCCCCAGCCAGTCTACAAGAGAGAAGATCTACAGCCTCCAGCAACTCCTCATCTACCAGGGTGTGAAAAATAGGGATTAGAGAAAGGCAGCTAAGCAGGAGGGCCTCATCCCACAGGCCTGCAGGCCGGGAGCCAAGACCAGCCCAGCCTGAAACTGCCATGTGGCCAGGCTCCAGGGTGGCCAGGAGGAGCCAAGCCTCCCAAGCAACAGCGTGAGTCTACTTCAGAGAAGATCTAAAGCACCTCGAGCAATCTTCACATCTCCTAAGCCAGGATTAGAGGTCAGTGAAAGTAAGTGAAGCTTTCAAGCTAAATTTGGGGGAAGAAAAGCAGTTCAGCCAATCTACCCCCAGGGCAAGGAAGCATTGGGGGAAGGGCAGGAACTGCTTCAGAGGCCCTGGCCTGCGGATCTGGCAGGGGGCTGAATTGATTGATCAGGGCCAAGTGCTCTTGCGTTGAGCAGCCTGGATCTGGATTGTGGTCTTCGGTGGTAGTCCTGGGGAGTGCTTTCAGCAAGCCAAAGCTGGGGGGGTGGGGCTGCAACACCCCTCTAATAGCTCCAGCAGCTGGGAAAACCCTAGTGATTTGGAACAGAGCTTTCCCCCCTAGAAGCAGAGTTTCACAAAGCTAAAAAAACCAACCAATTAATTGACTGGCCAACATGAGGCAACTGGCAAAATAAGAACAGCAATAAAACTCTAGAATCCTTTTTTGTGGACAAAAAGGATCAAAGCATGGAACAGGAGGACGATAACACAGTCAGAAGTCCCACACCAAATGCTTCTAAGACACTTGAAGAATTCCTAGAAGCTATAGATGAACTGAAAAAGGACTTTGAAAACCAAATAAGAGAAGTGGAGGAAAAATTGGGAAGAGAAATGAGAATGATGCAAGAAAATCATGAAAAGAGAGTCAACAGCCTGACTGAAGAAAACAACACATTAAAAAATAGATTAACCCA
>JAQQSW010012093.1:0-12601 GCA_028646575.1 Pseudocheirus occidentalis | reverse complement strand
TGCTACTACTACTACTACTACTACTACTACTACTGCTACTACTACTACTACTGCTGTTGCTGCTGCTGCTATTACTACTACTACTGCTAATATTACTGCTGCTACTACTACTACTACTACTACTACTACTACTACTACTGCTACTACTACTACTACTACATTTTCAAAATATTTTTACTTTTTTACCATTTCTATACAGGAGTATCTTTTGGAGGTTCTCTGCTATATTCTTTTTTAACTACACACTTACTTCTGTACTTGTTCTAATGTCCAAACTCATAGTCTTTAATTTAAAGACCTCTATAAATTTTTACACCCCTTCCAAAAGTTTTAATTTCCTTTGCCTCTCTTCTATTATGCATTTCTAATAGAATGTAAGCTTCTCAAAGATAAGGGTTTTTATTTTTCATTTTGGCTTCTTCTTATGATTATTTTATTTTGTTGTACATGGTAGATACTTAATAAATACTTATTTTTATTATATGGAAACCCAGTGTGTATATGTATAGGCATATACATGTATGTATGTGTATATATTCATATCTCTCATTACCTTTGTATTTCATTTGAATAATGGGACATATTAATAATTACTGACTTGTTTATAGTGCTTTACAGTTTTCAAAGCACTTTACATTTTCTCATGAGACATAATGAGAAGCCAAAGTGAGAAGTAAGAATTGAGAAGTTAAAGGAAAGAGATGACCAAACAATGGCAACATTCCTGCTAAATCAGGAGTTCTTGATGTTTTCTCTGTGTGTAGTATGTAGTACAGTGCCTGGCATATAATGGGTGCTTAATAAATGTTGATTGATTAATTGATGTTGCAATTTTAGGTCTGTCATATCTCTGTTTTGCATATAGACATAAAAAGAAGCAATAGAGAGACTGTTATTTATACTAATATATGTGGAAACTTTTAGTATTTCCTACTCAATGCCTCTTTAGAGCATGCCTTCATTAAAATTTTAAGTCAATTTGATGGAAAGAAATTAAATACACATACTTTACAAACAAAACCAAAATAAGTCACAAGACTTATCCAATGTATAAATAACTGTTTTACAAGGGTCTCAGGGACCTTCCTGAAGGGCTCACTTAAGAAACCCAACTAATTTAGAAGTTAGAGGGAAAATAACTCTGATAGAAATGAAATAATTATTTGAATGGACTAATGTGGGTGAATTCAGGCAAAAAGAAGGGAGAAAAGTTGGATTTCAGCATCTTATTAATCATTCTTTCCTTAAGCTGTGTGAGTTGTAGTTGCCTGATTGGGTTAACTCAATTAGAACGTTCATAGACATAATAAATCTCTTCATCTTAAGGGAGTCATTAATTTTATTGCAAAATTAACCCAACACCATGGGAGCAGATCTAGAGCTTGACAGATTTTCTTAAACCAATCTACTTGATCTTTTGATAGGACCCTTGTAAAATGTTCACAGTCCAATGAGTTTTAACCTTATGCACACTAAAACTAATAGCCTGTAGTGATAATCTCAGTGTCATTACCCCGGTAATCTAGTTCAGGGTATGTCACAATTTGCTGCATTATCTGAAACTCTCATATCATCTACCATCCTCTCTCTACTGTCCCCATTTTAATGAGGGAGGATGGTGTTCAGCACCATGCTTCCTATGTTCTGAAAACCTTACATGTTTAATTGTAATTGAGAGTCAAGTGACTTGTGCAGGGCATGCATTTTAATTAGCCTTCATCTGAATAGTGAGGCCATTTGTCTAGATTTTCTTTCATCATATTAATTAATTGGGAATCAGGGGTCGGGTTTACGTCTTGCATTGTCCATGGAAGACATTGATTTTTGGATAGTTATATATATTTCTTCTTACTACTTGTCATTTACTTATGTAGGATTCACCAATTGATTAGTATTTTTATTTTTAAACCCAAATGAGGGATCTACGTGGTATGTAGGTGCAGTGTTGTAGGTTATAATGTTAAACTAAATATCCCAAATAAAATATAAACCTTGGGAAGACAGAACAAAAGGGTTCTATCTTTAAAACTGACAAGCTGGCAGAAGAGTTCAAATCATCATGATTACATCTTAATTATATTTGAATAGAAGTGATGTAATGGAAGCCATACAACAGAAAGACAAATTATTCAGGATTGGAGGACTCTATAGATACCAAATGAGTGAGAAAATAGAGGCAATTATCTGAATAGCCAATTAACTGGATCAACCAAAATACCATTTATTTTAATCATTTATACACATCCAATGAAATTGATTGAGCCTAGGTTATCCAGGTAAATGGTTACAACTATCCACTTGGATTTTTGTCTGTAGAGGCAACTTTATTTTACTAACTGGCTACAAATAAAGATGGCCTTAACATTTATTTCAAAAACAATTAGCTTATGACCAGTGTTGGTTCCAGAAGTTTAGTATTGGAACACGTGGCTTTCCTATTGGTAGGAAGACAGTAGATTATCCCTTCAGAAAATTATATGTTCTGCCAGTCACTGAGATGTTGCATTCCTAATTTTTACTTAACTCTTCATTTATTTATATTAATAAGGTAGAGTGCTATGGGAGAGTTATTGGGGAGAGATTATGGTATAAAATAAATCAATAAAGCATTAAAAATTGGCATACTATGTGACCTTTGTGCTTTTTCACCACACTTACAGCTTTCATGCTCTCACTTCCACTCTTCAATAAGTCAGCTAAGTAAACATAAATCTTAGCCTTTTGAAAATGGTAGCAGAAGCTGGGCATATTTATACTCAAGGGGAATTCATATTATTCTGTTGAAGATAAGTTTTTGGGTTTGGTTTTTTTTTGCTTTTTGGAGGGCAATTGAGGTTAAGTGACTTTTCCAAGGTCACATGCCTAGTAAGTGTTAAGTGTCTGTCAAATTTGAACTCGGGTCCCCCTGACACCAGGGCAGATTCTCTATTCACTGTGTGACCTAGCCACCCCCCCAAGATAATTCTGATTAAGACTCACTATCACTTGAATTTAAGCAGTCATTTATATACTTAAATCTCACTTTATTTAAAAAGTAATCATTTCTGATATCCATCAATAACCCTGCTTAGCTAAAAATAAAATAGGATTTGCCCTGCTAATTGAAGGAATGCTAAGAGGTCATTAATAATGAGGAATGACACGTTTACCATGTTTAGTCATAATACTATGGACAACAGAGAGAATTTAAATGTAAATCACAAAATTTTCCATTTTTTAATATTTGTCTGATTCTCATTAAGTATGCCCTAATTGTAGTTAGGCCCTAGATATACAGGCCAACGGCTATTTTCAAGGTTACACTAGGAAATATGTCATTTCTTGTTCATGCAGTCAGTTTAAAGTACCTAAAATGGGACTAGCAATTTTAACCCAGGGAATGACAACCTTAAAGTTAATGATAGCTCCGTGGAAACGATGCTTTAGAAGGCATTTTAAAAGATACTGCTATATCAGAATAGCATAAAAATCTCTCTTTCAGAATATGTGGGAAACTGCATAGAATCTAAAGTGGGCAGGAGGACCTGTAGCCTTGAGGCCACATGTGGACCTCTAGGTCCTCAAGTGTGGCCCTTTGATAGAATCCAAGCTTCACAGAACAAATTCCTTTAATAAAATAATTTGTTCTATAAAACCTAACTCAGTTAAAAGGCCACATACAAAGACCTAGAAGGCCACATATAGCCTCAAGGCCACAGGTTCCCCACCCATGTCCAGCGAGGAAATGTAGACAGTGGTCTTTTCTGGAGCAACCCAATAAGCTTCTCTAGGAATGGTGATTGTAGCTTATTCAATTTCCTGCTCCTTGTCATTGATTTGCAGCTTAACAGTTCCTTCCATATGCTGCAAAGGAGCATCCACAGAGAATGATCCTTAGAGAAACAAAAATGTTATCTTGTCAGCCTCTTTAGGATAAGTAACAATGTAATGTGAAACAACATGATTGGGCTAGAAGTCAGAAAAGCTAGGTTCTAGCATCAGCTCCATTTTAACTGGATGTGCTTACATCTAGCTTCCACACATAACCCAGCACATCCAGACAAACAAGCAGCTGTGAGGGCTGGCCCTGCCATGTGCTTCAGTGTAGCCTCAGGCAAACAGGCAGTTGCTAGCTCCAGGACCACCACTAGCTTCACTGTAGCCCACTGTAGCTAATGCAGGAACATTTCACCAGCCTCAGCGCACTCTAGACAGCACTGGGGCCCTGATTCAGGACGAGGTGAGCTACCAGACTCTTTGGGCCTTCAGCAGGGCCCCCCTGGGCCTCAAAGCAACATCAGTACAGCACTGGATAAATAGAGGGCTGTGGTCCCTGGCACAAGAAGTCTAAGACAGTGCTCCTTCCACCCTAGGAACAGAGCTAAAATTCAAAAGAAAGAAAAAAAACTGAAGAAGATAAACAAAAAAAACCCAACCAACCAAAACAAAACAAAATAATCTGACCATAGAAGGTTATTATGGTGATAGGGAAGATCAAGACACAGACTCAGAAGAGGACAACAATGTCAAAACACCTATGGGCAAAAATCCAATGAAAAGTGGGAAGTGATCTCAATCCCAGAAGTCATTGAAGAGCTCAACAAGAGGCTTAAAAATCAAATAAGAGGGGTAGAAAAAAATCAGGAAAAGAAAGGAGAGTGATGTAATAGACATGAACAATAAATCAACAGCTTTGAAAAGAAAACAGCTGCTTGAAAAGTAGAATTGTTCAAATGGAAAGGAAAGTACAAAAGCTAACTAAACTATATCACACTTAAAATTCTGGTACTTAAGAACTACTCAAGCCATGGCTTTTAAAATGAAGATTAATCTTTATATTTATATATTAAAAGAGAACTAGAACTGTGGGCATATTTGGATAGCCTGCCATCTATGACATAAATTGGACCATGTGAAGTTTCTCTTGCCACCCTGATACAGTGTAGGGATAGTACAGGGACAATTCAATAAAGGAGATATTCTACCACTGACATGTTAAAACTTCAAATGCAGTTCTCAGCAGGGAGGATTTTGTAACAAAGGTCCCATTATGTTACTAGCACAACAGGTCAGATGAGATCATGTATGTAAAAAATTAAAGCTATACTCTTTGTATGTGTGTGTGTGTATGTGTGTGTGTGTGTGTGTGTGTGTGTATGATGTGATGGTATAATTATGGAACATTGGGTAGCTAGCGACAGAGGTACATGATACAGGGGAAAGAGTTTTTATTCAGGAGTCAAAGGACCTGTGTTCAAATCTCACTTCTGATACTCACAGACTTTGTGACCCTGCATCAATCACAGTGAATGTGTTGAATAATTTTGCTGAATTGATTTTTTTCCCTCTTTAATTCTTTGTTAAAAGAGATAATTCACCAGGTAAAGGAGGAGGGGGAAATAAAGGTGACATCTAAGGAAACTATATCATAAAAAAAGGAAAACAAAAAAAGAAATTATTTAATAAGAATTATTATTCATCAGTCAATTTATTTTCAAAGACAAAAACTCAGCATGCTTTCTTAAACTAGACCTACTCACTGCCTCACTTCACCCTCCAATCTCTGATTCTTGATTATATTTTAAAACTTATTCTTGTAGAAAATTATTTCCTTAAGAATTTTTTTGATTACTGGGACGAGTAAGATGTGAGTGGTTTATAACTATCAACATTACATTAAAAGTGGCTAGAACTGTTAAGTTACCAGGTCTGCAAGCCACCAGTGAATAAATAAACTGGAAATCAAGTTGCATCAGAAACCTTGTAATTTATGTATTAAAACTGCAGAAGAAACAGCAGCTGAAAAATTATGTGGCGGTGAACAAATGACTAAAGTAATAGCACTGCATCACTTACCTTAACAAATATCTGGTAGAAATGTCCTGAAGGAGCAGATCATCCATTAGAGGGAATGGCAAAAATTTTAGCAAAGTATTTATCAGCTGGGTAATCTTACTATTTAGTAACAATTTTTCTTGGTATTTTTGATCTCCCTTGGTACAAAAAAAATAGGATTGTATGGAAGCTGCCCATTTCTCAAAGTGAATTATAGTTATAAAGGAATAATATCCATTAAAAAAGAGTGACGGAACCAGAGAACACAGCTCCATGCTTTGCCCTCTAAAATGGATGTGTATATAACTATACAAAGAGATTGACAAGTAGATTGGGTGTTAAGAATGCATCTTAAGATGTTTAGATAATATCACCACTTGAATAACTTCCCTGAAACAAACAGTACCAAGTAAAAATGGCATACCTCTTTAAAACATTCTTCTAAACCTGTTCCTATTAATGCATAAAAAGAAGGCAAGGGAAAAAAGAGGGAGAGGTGACCGAACATGTTGGTCTTAGAGAATTCTTGAGCTTCTTCATATCCTAACACATTAAATGCCAAATGATCATCTTTCAATAAGGACCCCCTAGCATAATTTATCACTAACAGTATAGTATTAAGAAGGTGGAAGAAGCAGTATAGTGTAGCAGATAGGGGATGGTGTAGCAGATAGGGGGATAGTCAGAGTCAAGAAGGACTGGGTTCATGTCCTATTTCTGATACATTCTACCTGTATGACTTTGTCCAAGTAACCCAACCTTTCAGTATCTCAGGCATATAAATCATATATGAGTTGAACATATGGAATTCCCTATCCTGATGGACTCATGCAACCATGCTATACAAACACACAAAGTTTAAAAAATAGAGCTGATCTTTAAGTGAGCTGAAGTCTAAACGATGGAGAACTCTTTGCAAAATATGTTATCTTTGTGGAAATTTACAAAAGGAGACACTCATGCATTTAAAGTTTTTTCAATTAGACTAAATAATGACAAGGGCACATATGTATCCCTACTCTTTGGTTTTATAAATATGAAATAATGAAAACAATGTAATTCACTTATTATTGAGTGTGTGAAATGGAGGACAGAGACACATAATTTTGTTTATGGCATCATATAACATGTTTTAAACATATTTACACAATGTGTAAATATATATATATACACACATGCATGATACGTATACCTACACATATATGTGTATACATATACATACACAGTATGTATATTTGAGTGTATATGATTTGAGAACTGAATGACATTTTGAAATTCGTTGTTCATAGGGATAAGCTTTTCCTCTCAGCCTTGAGAATGATCTGTTCCATTGTTAACTCTGAGCCAAAAGGCAGACTGAATAAATAAAGGAATATGTAAAGATACCCATACAGTTTTGGAAAGAGTAGACTGAGAAGGAGGAATAGGGACATGAGTAGAAAAGCAATGGCATTGGGGTTAATCCCTATGCAGAATATGATAAGCCAAACTGGAAAGAACCAGTGACATATGGGCAACCGACAAAAGGAAAAACAAAGGACAGGCAAGCTACAGCAGGGAAAGGAGTGATCCAAGTAGGCTGTTAGGCACCTATAGCCAGAGGTGTTTTGAAATCGACTTGTACCAACTAATGAGAGGTGATTGCCAAATTTTCAAGGTGAGCATTTACATCTTGGAAAACAGCAAACGCTACAGGCCTTGCTTTACTATTTTGTCTAGGCTTAAGAAATTGATGGGAAAAATAGTAATAAAGCAGATTAAATTTAAAAACTTGCCCTATAAAGTTGTTGTTGTTGTTTAAGAGCTAGTGGCTAAAACACAGACCAATATAGGCCTGCCTACAGCCATCCTGATACACAGAATTTGTACTAAAATTGCTAGTTCCAGTTGTCTCAAATGACTGAGAGAAGCTCCAAGGAATGCACTCTTGCCCCAATTTCCCCTCCTTGTATCTGTCTAATAATATGTACTGTAATACACTCTACTTGATTCTTTTGTCCGAGCATTTTCTATATTCTGATTTTTCCTAAAACAAAGAATCCAGATGTTATCTGGCAATACACAAAATTTAAATTAGGACAGAGAGCTAAGCCTCTATCTGAATGTCAGGGTGTTTTGTTTTGTTTTTTTTTTTTTTACCTAGGGGCTCTGAGCTATTGTGATGGTGTTAATAAATTAGTAATACTTTAGTCTGTTACAGACTCAATAAAATAGAGAAATGAACCACCTGAGGGCTATTTAATTTCCCTTAGGCCAAAAACTGAGTTAATTGTTGTAATGGGATGTGATTGATTAACTCTTCAGAGTAGGGGGACTGGGAACACAGAGTGACTGAGCAATGAAAAGAACATACTTACTCAATACCCATGGAAGAGTTAGGGGAGGCTGGAGAAGGACTAAGTTCTCCACTTTTCAAGAAGAGAACTCAAACCTCCACAGTGACATTTATCATTATTATATTATTTTAGGGATTTGGAAAATAGGACACATTCCAGTTGGGGAAATACATGTATAGTGGTAATGTGTAATCTGAAAATTTTAGTCAACACCAAAACTTTTGAGGATTAAGCCAAACCCCACAAAAATTAAAAATGTAACAGGAAAAAAAAATGATAGAGCTTCAAATTTAGTGATCTGACATCATTTTTTCAAAATGTCAACAAATGCGGAGCTTTTGTGAGAAAGCATAACTTAATCTTAAATTGGAGATGCGTCAAAAGAACCTTTCCATGAGTAGAGCCTACCTTTAAATTAATTTATGTGTATTCTACATCAGTACAATTATTTTATTGCATTTTGTATAGGAACTCCATCTCTGCTTGTTGGCATCTCATCTTGTTATATTCTTATAGAATTGTCTGGGAGAGGTTAAGTGACTTGCTCATGGTCACACAACCTGTAAGTAACAGAAGTAGGACTTTACTCATTTCCAAAATCAGCCTTCTACTCTCTATGGTATGTACATCTGTGTATCTTTCTGACTTTTTTCCCCCTCAGTCTCAGTCTCTGTTGCTCTCATTCTCTGTCCATCTCTCTGTCTCACCATCATCTAGAGATGCATTTAAGTGCACCTTTATGATCTTTATCTTCTCCATCTCCAACACATGCTTTCAACAGTGGCAGAAGAGAGGAAGGGTTGGACCTATATGGACACAGACTGCACAGTTTCCTGTATGCATTTCTTTCTCTCTCTCTCTCTCTCTCTCTCTCTCTCTCTCTCTCTCTCTCTCTCTCTCTCTCTCTCTCTCTCTCTCTCTCTCTCTCTCTCTCCCCTTTGGCTGCTATGTAAATAGTTTAGGTGAGACAGAACATTAAAGTAAGGAAGGAGACAGGAAGCAGAGAGACTCACTTTTTTCCTCCCAGGCCAGGGGAATTCCCTTTCTAGCACAGCAGAGAGAATTCCAGCAACCTCATGTATACAGTAATACTTCCCCAAACTACAGTAAGTACTTTAAAGCCGTGACAAATATGCTATCCTTATGTCCAGGGCTCTTCTTCCAAGGAAGTTTTATAATTGTCTATAAGGCAATTAATTTCTTAACTTTAAAAATTACCCAACACAAGAACTTAAATATGTAGAATTTCATTTAAATAAGTCAGTCAACAATTTTTTATAAAGTATTGAACACTTCATTGTAGAAACATAGGCAAAATGACTATTATAACCAAAATGAAAAATACTGTTCAATTTAAAAAATGTACTTAAACAAGAACCTGAAAAAGTTTATGATATGCATAACATTGTTCAAGCAAAATTGCACTATTACATAAATCAATAGTTTATAAAGGCCTCAATATGGCAAAGTTTAGAAATAGGTAGTATGCATGCACATAGTACAACAAAAAAATTCTCTTTATAAAACAGCAGTTTTTTTTAATGCTTGTACAAAGGGAATAAAGAGCAACCACAAACATATTTCATCTGTTATGTTAATACATTATGACAGCTAAAAGTCAGTCATGTCCATCAGAGGAACAAAAAGCCCTCCATACCATGTGAATAAATCTTTTGTGCCTTTTAAAGATATTTGTATAAAAATGCTATCTTTTTATATGTAACTTATTTACCTCTTTCAGTTGAAATTTTGGGGAAAAATAAGTGAGTGGGCTCTATATACTTGTTTAGAATGGAAAAGAAATGGATACCAGAGTAATTAGTCCAACTTTGACACTTTCCACCTTTGATTATGGATTATTAATGGTTATCCCAGAACTATATTGCTAAAATTCCTTAGCAATAAATATTTTTAATGGGGCACATAATAATGTGGTCCTAATGTACCCTGAACATATCCAGTCAACATTGCTTACTAAAAAAGCTGCTTTGTCTTATATGCATGGCCTCACAAAAACAATTCACTTGCTTTCCCCAGATTGGAATTATGTTGTCAATATATGTGCTTATGTTTTCTCTTTTGTTGTTTCTAGTGTGGTAAGGGGTTAATCATCCACAGAATGCAGGTGACTGCGTGAACGCATCCGTAATACATGAATAGGTAATGCCCTCTTGTGCTCTAGAGTGGCTACTGTACTAAAGGCCTAATGGAGATCAGGTCTTGTTCCATAGCAAATAAAGTATTTCAGTTTTTAAATCAGCTTTTAAGACAGCTATGTTCTACCAGTATTGGTTAAATACAAATGCTGATTATATGGCATATGTGTTTAGGATAGCACATATAAATAAAGAAAGCATAGTTGTTTGTATTCATGCAGATCATTAGAATTTATCTTATATATATTTTTTTATTTTAAAGCCTCATTTATCTCTTCATGATCTAAGGCAAATTTCAAAAGCAGGCCATGTTGGAATTTTTAAGATTATATACTTTTATTCAGGCTCTGAAGTAAAATCCTAATGGGCGCAAAGAAGAGAGTACACCATTCAATCATTCTTTCACCATTTTAAACAGAAAAAATGATGCACCGTACTACAGCTTTCAGACTATATCATGGAAAAGTGCAGATGTCATCTTTGTTGACTAAGTAGAACCAAAAAAGTTCGTACAAAATAGATTGCTCATATTCACACTACAAAGGAATATGTTTTTAATTTTTAACAAATTCAAAGGTGTGTCATATCAGCAGCATTGTTGTAAATTGTACTGTAGTGCAGTTTTTTTTGTAAAAATACCATACAAATGGTCAATCAATAGTCATCAGCAGAAAACAAATCAACAACAGAAAACTCATAAAACAATTAAACCCAAAAGGGAGAAATAAAAGAGGTAATGCTGATGCCAAAACAATTATAATACTGTTGGAACATACAAAAGTAATCCTTATATTTTATACATTTATACAGAATATAAAAGGTATCAGAAGATTATGCCACTGTCTCCCTTATCCCAATTTCTATTTTCTTTGGAAGAAGTTCTTTCCTTTCATCAACACTTCCTAAGGAATTTCGACAGTTTTGCCCATCCATATATAACTTTGCATACACTGGATTGGAATAATTCGTTGGCTGAGGGGAGAGAAAAAGATCAATTATCGTTTGGTTAATTCTAATTAATTTCAATAACAATAAAAAGTAAGTACCCAATATGTATAAAACACCATGTTGAGTATACAAAGACAAAACCAGAATTTTTCTTATCCTCAACAATTTTATATTTCATGACATAATAGATGAACACAGGTAAATATAAAGCAAATACACAATCATTTCAAGTCTTGGCTGGCAGGGGGTAGGGACCAGCAAAGATAGGATTTCTATTCTGTTTTCAAGGAATTTATGACTTCTGAGAGTTACTAGTAGGTAAGAGATTTGTTTGTTCTGAATATGTTTCCTTTGGGAAACATAGGAAACAGCTTTGCAAGGTATGGAAGTGGGAGATTAAACACATGAGAAACAGCTAGTAGGTCACTTTCACTTCATTGAATAAGGTCTTCACTCATCCTTTACAAAGAAAACAATATTTACGATAAGTGAAGAAGGACATATAAATGATATGCAGTATAATTTAAACATGATAAGGCTTATTTTAGGCAAAATCACAAATTATTTAAATGTTCTGATAAATTTGAAGTATAATGTATCTTGTAAACTTGGTCACATTTTAACAAAAGTTCCTGTGAAATCTGTATGGAGGCTAGATGTGGAGCCGGGAAACAAGCTGAATCTTTCAAGTCCTAGAACAGTGATTTGTTCAATGGTATCAGTATTTGGAGGTTTTACAAAAACATCTTTATGATTTCCTGTTTCATTTTAAAGGACATTATTCAAGGTCAAAATTCAATCAATCATCTCAGTGTTTGATCAACATGATGCCAAATGGTCATTTGGAAACACCACAATGAGGTTTTGAATCTTGGTCTTTTCCTTCAAACTGTATCTCATAGATATAGCCTCATAAATACTTGCTGAAACTGAAGTTAAAGGAAAAGAATACTTTTTCCGTTCTGGTGTTCTTGTTCTCCTGATGACTAATTTTGGGACTAAAATGATATATTATGTAACTGATACAGACAGAGGCACTAAATCAGTCTCTAAGGATTGCCTTCAGTCAGTCATTAAATTCAGTCAACAACTGTGAAGACAGAAAAACCACTTAGTCACTTATTATTTTTCATTTTCTTATCATTAAATTTTTAAAAATCCAAACATTTGTATTTATAAAGAAATAACTTTATAACCAATGCTGTTGTAGCTCTGTGCAGACTCACTGTTCTACTTATAATTCTCAGATTTATAAAAATAATTTACTGGGCTGTTTCCAAAGTATTATGAAGCATACACTCAGACTGAGTCAAAGGAACGTTTTCAGCTCTGAAATTGTCATAGATA
>JAQQSW010012092.1:0-12601 GCA_028646575.1 Pseudocheirus occidentalis | reverse complement strand
AAAAATTTGTACTCAGTCACAGATACATCATATTGTGATGACCGACCTTGATAAACTGGACTCTTCTCAGCAATACACAGTTAAAAGACAGCTCTACAAGTCTCAGAATAGAAGGAGATATCTACACTCAGAGAAAGATCTAGAAAGAGCAGAGTTTAAATGGAGACTGAAGCAACACATGCTATTGTTCTTTTCCATGTTTGGTTTTGTTTCTTTTCTTTCTTTCTTTTCCCCCATTATTCACTCCATTGGTTACAATGCTTCTATACAACCAGACTATTGTACAGGGTGATTGTATGCCACCAAGGGGGTGGGGGAGGGGAGAAGGGAGGGAGAAAATCTGAAACTCAAGTGATTCTGTAACTGAATCTTGTAAACTAAAAGTAAACAAACAAATCAATAAATTAAAATAAAAGAAAAGTTTAATTAGAAAAAAAAAGAGATTGAAGGGCCTGGAATATGATTCCAGAGATCAAGGGAGCTAGGATCAAAAGCAAGAATCACCTACCCAGCAAAACTAAGTATAATGTTTCAGGGGAAAATATGATCATTCAATGAGGTGGAGGACTTTCAAGCATTCTTGCTGAAAAATCCAGGACTGAAAAGAAAAATTGACACTCAAATGCAAGAAGCATGAGAAGGTAAACATGGAAATCATAATTAACTTATTAAAGTTGAACCATTTATATTCCAACATGAGAAAATGAGAATTGTAACTTATGAAACTTTTCTCAGTATGAGGACAGGTGAAGGGAATATAAAAATATATATATATATATATGTATACATACAAATATGTCTATATAGAAGGGTATATATGCATATGAATACATATTGGAGTGTGTGTACATAGAGATCACAGGATCAATTGAATAGGAAGGCATGATATTTTAAAAGGTGAAATTAAGAGGTAGGAGATGAATAGAATGAGGGGAGACAGGTAGAGACAGAATGGGGTCAATCATTTCATATAGAAGAGGCAAGAGATAACTGTTACAACTGAGGGGAAGAACAGGAAGGCAAAAAGGAAATGGGTTAACCTTACTGTCATTGAATTTGGCTTAGGGAGGGAATGACATACATTCTAAAATGGGTATATTGTCCTGCAGGAGAGTGAGGGGAAGGGCATGAGTGGGGGGATGATGGAGGGGAGGGCAGGTTGTGGGGGGAGGGTTGTTAGAAGCACACAGTTCTGTAAAGGGACAGGGACAGAGTAGAGAATACAACAAGGGGAGGGCGGGATAGAAAGGAGGGAACTATTGTCATTGTTACATAATATTTCCATTGTGGAGATGTTCTGCCTAACTACACATGTGTGGCCTGTATTGAATTCCTTGTCTTTCCAGTAGTGGTGTGTAACAAGGGAGGAAGGCAAAGAATCTAGAATTTAAAGTTATAAAATCATATGTTAAAAAATATATGTTATTATTATCATCATCATCATCATTATTTGCATGCAACTGGGAAATAAGATATACAGGCACTGGGATGGGGAGATCCATCTTGCTCTACCAGGAAGTCAGAGAGGTGATGACGGAGATTATAGAAAATAGCATATTGGGGGAGGGGTATACAATGGGATCGCTGTTTTGGGGTGGTTGGTAGGGGAAAGATGGGGAAAAAATTTGTAACTCAAAATCTTGTAGAACTCAATGATGTAAACTAAAATAAACAAAAGTTAATCATAAAAAGAAGATTAATTTAACAGCTGAGTAGGGGGTAGACTAGAGTAGGAAGAGACTTGACCTAGGGAGACCAACCAACAGGCTATGTGAGTCATTCACATGTATGCTAATGAAGATGTGAACCAGGGTAATGGTAGTTTCAGCAGAGAGAAGAGCTTGTAGAGGAAAGATGTTATAAAGGTAGAATCAATGGAACCTTGTGATAGAGAGATATAGAAAAGGTGTCATTAGTAAAAATGGGCAGTAGAGTGTAACAACTAAGTTGTGAGCTTGATTGACTGGGAGGACGATTGTAACCTTGACAGCAATAAGAAAATTAGGGAGAGTGGAGTGCTTGGAGGGAAAGAGAATAAGTTTATATATTCTGTAAGAGTTATTATAGTAGAAAAATTAGTTCTATTTTATTGCTTCCCATACATCAAGGATCCCAGTCAGTCAATTTATTCATCCTCATGGGGTCATAGCTCAGAAATGTGATTTTTATGAATGATCTACTCTGCTCTTTATGTTGTTTTGGTAAAAATTTATTTTGGAAGAGAGTGCAGAGAGGCAGAATAGAGAATTGTTGGTGTAACAGCAAGCACCCTAGCATACCTAGGATGGCTGCTAGGCACAGGTTCTTTGATCTGCTTTTATAAAGGAAAGGAGTATTATAGGGGTTAACCATCTTAATACATACATACACATACATACACACACAAACACATAAAATTTGCTTACTTCAGGGGAAAAAGCCAGTACCCTGAACTTCATTCAGAGAAGATACAAACAGAAATTACAAGCATAAATAGAGAAAATAAAACAAATCAACAGACAGGGCTTCTAGGTGTCTGACCAAAGCTATACATACATAGTCACCAGAGAGAGAAGCATCAACATCTGGGTTTTCAAAGTCAGGGGGCTTCTTGATAGCTACCCAGAGTTTCATCTGGCTACATCACAAGAACACCCTTCCCTTGAGTAAGCCCCAAAGCAAAATGCTAACCTCAGATTATATACACACTTCTTCAGGGTCAGAGGGCATCACAGCCCTTGTGACTCAGGTTCATGTGACTGAAATTCATGTGACTTAGTCTTCTATGTGACTTAAGCAAGTCACATGGATATTAATGGATGGGAAAGATCTTCCCATTAAGCAAAAAATACATTGACAGTACAGTTGTTTACAATCGATTGTGAAATGATGAGAAAAGGGATTAAATCTCTTCCTTTCTCCAAGTTCTGAGAGGATTTGAGCACAATGCATTCTGTTTTAAATAGTAAGGTTGATTAGGTATGTTACTTTGCTAGGGAAAATATACTTCATGGGCAAGGAGGAAAGACAATTGTTTGCTTTGAAAATGTTAAGGAGCATAGAGTTGATGTTGTCCTATTTAAATCTTTCTTTCAAACAAAGTTTAACTAGCACACCAGTGTTTTGAACACTGAAATTCAACATGGGACTGAATATTGAATATGATATATTTTGGAATATCATATTTTGGAGGTTTGGTGTTTCAAATTCATAATAAAATCTATATTAGTGAGAGTCAGTGAGAGGTTACCTACTACAATAAGAGAAGAAGCAATTCTTCCATATTCAAAAGCATAGAAAATATATGTGGCTTTTTCAGATATTGCTGAATACCAACATTAGAGACTAGAAGAAGTTTTAAGATTCATCTGCTTTATCTACCTTTGTCCTGTTAGGAGATGATCTAAATCACAGTGATATGTCTTCATATGATAATGTGCAAAGAAAGAAAGAAAGAAAGAAAGAAAGATAAAGAAGGAAGGAAGGAAGGAAGGACGGAAGGAAGGAAGAAAGGAAGGAAGAATAGGAATGTGAGAGCAGATGTGGTGGTATATGCCTAAAGTCCCTCCTGCTGGAAAGTATGAAGATGGATGGTGGTTTGATTGAGTTTGGGAGTTTGAGATGTTGTAACGCAACAATGTTACAATGTAAGCTAAGTTGATCCAGTGTCTGCACTGTCTGTCAGCCAATATGATGAGCCCACTGGAGTAGAGTACCAATAGGTGACTTTGGGAGAAATAAAGAGACCCAGGTTGGAATGAGAGGGGATCCAGGCTTCTATGATGATTAAACAGTAAGTTTGGGCCTATAAGTGAATGTGGCCTTTCTAGTCTGGCTGAGATATTGTGGTCAGTCAGGAAGGAAGGAAAAAAAGGAAGGAAGGATGGAAGCAAAGAAGGTATGAAGGAAAGAAAAAGAAAAGCATTTGTGAAGCTAGAATAAAATCTGCTTCTAATTGCTCTTCTATAATGCCCCCTCTTTCTCTGCCAGAGTAAATATGATTTATTCTGTCTTCTCTAATTATTTGAAGATTATAGCTAAATCTCACTATTTCCATGTACCCTAAAGATAAAACATGTCAATTTTTCCCCTTAATACTTATTCTTCTGGGATCCTTCACTTCTAGTCACCTATGTTGAACAGACTTTTATGCAGAAATGTTGCATCAATTGGGCTACAGAAAAACTTAAAAATAAAGCAACTAGAGGATGGGGGAGCTCATCAACTTGATATTGGCATCCCAAAATGCAGTCATATTTCTTAATTGCACTACTGTGATGACCATGGAGATGAGGGATAAATATATCTCAAGACTATTCTGATAGCTATGGTTTTGGCTAAGGTTCTGATGTCTTGGCCCATATGATCTTAGAGACTTAGAAAGTATCTTATATGCCATTTAGACCAGTGGTCTCTAAATTGTTTAGATTGTTTATTCTGGTAGGTTAAGAACATTTGAACAAGTATTTCCAATACATACACACATATATACATACACATATATATTATATATAAATTAGTGCCACTTAACATATTATGTACATCAAGATATGCAGAAAATGGTTGAACTAAAGAGAAATAAATAACATTGTAAATGTTGTATTTGATAGCACAAAAAACCTTTTAAAATTATTTATTAAGTATTTTATTTTCCCAGTTACATGTAAAAACAATTTTAACATTTATTTTAAAACTTTGAGTTCCAAATTCTCCCCCTCTCTCCTCACCCTCCTCACTGAGAAGCCAAGCAATTTGTTATGTTATACTATATGTTGTATCTAGTCATGCAAAATATATTGCCGTCATAGTCATATTGTAAAAGAAAATATAGACTAAAGAAACCCACCCCAAAAATAAAGTAAAAAAATGCTTCAGTCTGTATTTAGACTCCTTCAGTTCTTTCTCTGGGGATGGATAGCACTTTTCATTATGTTTTTCAGAGTTGTTTTGAATTATTGTATTGCTGAAAATAGCTAAGTCATTCACAGTTGATCATCTTATGATACTGTTTTTACCATGTACAATGATCTCCTGGTTCTGCTCATTTCACTTTGCATCAGTTCATGTAAGTCTTTCCAGGTTTTTCTGAGAGCATCCTGCTCATCATTTCTTATAGCACAATAGTGTTCCATGACAATCATATACCACAACTTGTCTGACCATTCCCCAATTGATGGGCATCCCCTCAATTTCTAATTCTTTACCACCAGAAAAGAGCTATTATAAAATTTTTTGCACATATAGGTTCTTTTCCTTTGTTTTTTTATCTCTTTTGGAATGCAGACCTAGTAGTGGGTATTACTGGGTCAAAGGGTTTACATGGTTTTATAACCCTTGTGCATAATTCCAAATTGCTCTACATAATGGTTGAATCTGTTCATAACTCCACCCACAGTGCAGTATTGTCTCAATTTTCCTACCTCCCCTCCAACATTTGTCATTTTCCTTTTCTGTTCTATTAGTCAATGTAATAAGTGTGTTAGTACCTCATAATTGTTGTATTTCACATTTCTCCAATCAACAATGATTTAGAGTATTTTTAATATGGCTATAGATAGCTTTCCTCTGAAAACTGTGTATTTTGATCATTTCTCAATAGCAGAATGGCTCTAATTTTTATAAATTCAACCCAGTTCTCTATGTATTTGAGAAATGAGACCTCCAAAAATCCCTTTTTACTCACAGTAAAAGAGTAGTATTAATGATAAATTATAAATAAAAATATCTTAGTGACAGTAATGCAAATGAATGTGTCTTTTAAAAAGTCTTGATTAAATACTTTGTGAATGAATGTTTATATAAATTAATGAAAAAGAACATATTAAGTCATCTTATTACCAAGTACTGTACTAAGTGCTAGGGATGCAAATAAAAGTGGGCACAGAACTTACTTTCAAGTAACTCATTCTCAGGTTGAGAATATATAAAGAAGGTTCTGAATGTAAGTCAGATGGAAAGGCCCAATGGTCCTTAGGGGTAGAATGGCCAAGCAGATGGAAATGTGTCTTCTATAATGTTATTTCTATTGTCATATCGGTTTCTGATGTTGAATCATTTGAGTATTCCAAGTACTTTTTTGGGAGAAACTTTCGTTCCTAGGACTTAAGTAGCTGTGGTCATTGAGGAGGTAGACGTGATAGCTCCCACACAATTTTAAGGTTTCAACTCTCAAATGTTTCTTTAGATTGTTATGGCTGTGAGGGCAGGCTAGAAAGAGGACAGGGGTGTGTGTGTGTGTGTGTGTGTGTGTGTGTGTGTGTGTGTAGGGGGATAACTGGTACTCATGATTAAATTGCATGACCGTGGCAGTTGGTTTAGGTACTAGATCTTTCTCTATGGGGATTGCTTCCCTGAGTGGCAGTTGTGACCCAGGGCTGGAAGCAGAGTCCCTAATCCTTGGATTCACACGTCCCAGTCCAGTGGTAATATTTGTGATATAAAGATTTGTAGAACTGGTTCTAAATTCATGTTATTTCCATACTTCATTTGAATGATTGTCATGTCACCTCACAAAGATTTGGGTATTCAAAAGGAAGAAGCGTTCACTGGCTATGCTGTCTAAACCATTTTCAATCTCATTAGTCAGTTATGTAGAGGTTTTTGTTTCAACTAGTAAATTTCCACCTTCCATGATATTTATTACCTATCCCTGAAAATTAATTGGAAGGTGCTACTTTTCCATATTTTTAACAAATGTGTTTAAAGCCTACTGAAACTCTCCCTTTGGAAAATTTTTACAGGGTAGAAAATAAATTCCAGCTTGAATTTCACTTTTAAAAGTCCTTTGTATGTCCTGAGGGATAGGGTACACTTGTAAATAATAATTTGTTAGTAATAATTCAGTTTGCCTGATGAGTAAGCTGGTGAATTTCCATTCTGAAAAAAAAATTCCTCTCACCAAAAATGAAACTCAGGTGAGCCAGGCTCTTGCCAGCTGCAGCTAGCACAAAGCTCACCCAAGGGGTAGACAAATACATCCTTCAGCAGTAGAGAGATGATGGGAGTGTCTAAGTTTGTGTGTGCTGGGCCTGGGGGTGGGCTTTTCTCAGTAGTGTCTAGTAACTTCTATGACTGCCTGCCTATTGGTTAGGAACTCTTCCCCACCCCCTGCTCGAGGCATTTACCTAGTGGTAATGTGAAAATATTGTTTTTCTACAAATGCCAAGTAATGAAGACAAAAACATAAAAATATCTGATAAGCAAACAATTCATATTGATTACTGACTGCTGGCACCCTACCCCATCTAATTCCACCATTATAGAAGCCTTCACTGCTGTTGTCCTAAGAACATCATAAAAAGTTGAAAAAGAAAGCATTAAAACTACAAAAACAACAATTGGGAACTTCTATAGACTCTAAGGGGCCTAGAAATAAAAGAGAAGAAATGAAAAGCAGGAATAATTTAGAAAAGTTAACTACAAGGGTAGATCCACTTTCAAATCTGACCTAAAATGTTGGCCCCACAATTTGATGTAGTAAATACAGTGCTGGATTTAAAGTCAGAAAATGTTATTCAGGTGTTTTCTGTCATATGCAACTCTCCATGGTGGAGAGAAAACCCCTATTTTGGGTTTTCTTGGAAAAGATACTGGAGTAATTGATTGGCCATTTCCTTCTACAGCTCATTTTAAAGATGAGGAAACTGAGGTAATCATGGTCAAGTGACATCTCAAATCACTCACACAAAGGTAGTGTCTGAGGCCAGATCTGAACACAGGAAGATGACTCTTCCCAACTACAGACCAGTGCTCTATCCCCTGCACCATCTCGAGTCAGAAAGACCTAGATGTCCTGCTTTAGATGTTTACTAGCTGTGTTACCTCGGGCAAATCATGGAACTTCTCTAGGCCTTAGTTTCTTCGTTTGTAAAATGGAAGGGGTTGGATTTGATCACCTCTGAGATTCCTTCTAGCTCTAAATCTATGGTCTATCAAATAAACAAACATCAAATGTTTATAAAGTACTCACTATGTGCTGTGCACTGTTCTCTGTAATAAGGATACAAAGACAAAATTAAACAATCTTTTCCCTCAATGAGCTTAAATTTCATGAAGACCTTGTGCACACATTGAATGCATACAAAGCATAAGGCTCGGATCTAAACCTGTGATTTCCTTCCAAGACTTTCCCTAACTCCCTTCTATCCCAAACCTGCCTAAGGAAAGGAACAGAATTGGAGTTGGGAGGGAGCCAACGATAAACTTTGTCTGTTTGGAAATTTGACCTATGACTAGTCTTATACCAGGCTTCTTCATCTTTTTTCTCCCCTTTTCTGTCCTTCGTTTCCTTCTTTTCTCTTCTCCAGCTTTCCCTCTTCCCTTTTCATCTTTCACCTGAGTACCCCAGAAACTTGGTTTCTAAAATTGAACTACTCTACAACTCTTCTTGATTTGGTCAATGATTTACCTTTTGGAGGCAGTGTGTGAAGAGAAAAGTAAGCAATCAGAGGTTGAGAGAGACAGAAACATATTGTTAAAAGATTGAATGGTGTTTCAGATTCAAGGCTTTCAGTGGTTTCCTCTATTTTCTACCTCAGAACTCAAGGTAGTACCTACACAGGCCCCATTTTACACTTTTTCCAATCTAGCTCTCACAGTGGGTCATTTAAATGATTTTCTGTCCTCTACTCTCAAATGTTTTGCCCGTTTGTTCTACCATTCTTCATAACTTGCTAGATCACAATTTTGGATTACTGCCACCATCCACCTTTTACTTGGTGTTTGTCCTTTCTGGAAGAGGACCATGACATCATGAAGATGATGCCATGACTTGCAAGTGAGGGAGGACTGTGCAAGCTCACCAGCCTCACTTAATCCTTCAGAGCCTTGTGGGTTCAGTGGCCAGATTTTACTTATACACTACAGAAGGGAACTGGAAGATATCATATGATTGTGCTTACTGGGGCCCCTACAGATTGCTGTTGATCTCCCATAGGCCCTCGTTGTAATGAGACTATCTTTTTATTCTGCAATGTTATCCCTGACCCTGCCCTACTCCAAATCCATTACTCTACTAAAACTTCTCTATTTTTGTTGAGGAAATCACCATCCTTGCATTGACCAATGTTTGCCACCTTGGAGTCATTATGGCCTCCTCACTTGCCTTCACCCCATATAAAGACTCAGTTTCCAAGTCTTATTGATTTTGACACCACTACATCTTTCACATCTGTCTTCTCTCCACTAATATATGCCGTCACTCTGGTCTAGGCCTCAATCTTCTGATTAGTTGCAACTGTCTCCCAATGTTACCTTTGTCTCAAGTCTCTCCCCTCTTAAATCCATCCTCCACACAATGGAAGAAATGATTTTTCTGAAGCAAAGTTCTGACCTGGTCCCTCATCTGCTCAATAAACTCCAGTCAGTGACTCCCTATGACCTCTAAGATCAAATATATGTTACTCTTTTGATATTTAAAACCCTTCATGACTTGGCCTAATTTTACTTTGCTAGATTTATATATTTTTCCCCCCTTCATATCCTTTGTGGTTCAGTTAAACTTCTATTCTTGAAATGTTTTATCCATATAGTATTGTGTAAATGGTCTCTATTCCTAGAATGTACTTCTCCCTCACTTTTGCTTCTTAGAATTTTTTGTTTTTTTCCAAATTCAGCCTGAGCGACATCTCCTACATGAGACCTTTCCTGATTTATCTCAGATACTCATACCTCTTTTTACCCCCCAATTAACCTGAAATTTATGTTAGATGTTTTGAACATGACAGGCAGCTTGATATAGAGGTTAAAGAGCTCAAATTGGAATCAGGAGCTGGATTCAAGTCCTGTCTCTAACATATACTGACTGTGTGACCTTGGGCAAGTAACTTAACCTCTAAAGAAACTCTTTAAGACTATACATTGCTGAGAAAGTACCAGCTTGGATTGTTAGAGGGAAGTTCTTCATCTGGGGAATTCCAAACCCTAATGAAATCACATGTCTCACACCTATCTTTATATTTTGTATACATTAAATATGCATATGTGATCTTCCCTATGGCATTTAATTTCCTTGAGAGTAGTTGTTTCATTATTTTTTTATTTGTAACAATTGTGCAGAGTACAATGCCCAGCACACAGTGGGCACTTAATAAATGCCTATTTGTTTATTTGATGTGCTTCATTATGAATTGAATAGATTTTGGTGACTATCCTGGGAATTCAACCACCATTTATTATATAGTTTATATGGGAAAATGAATGTACTGTGTATTAGATAAGGCCACTTTACTCTAAATCTATGAGTTTTGTTGCTGCTGGTCCCATATATTATGATATATATGTCAGGAAAAGTCAGTAAAAGGACTGAGCCTAATGATTTTTGCCTTCTTTGCTCAGTTTCTTCTTGCTAGGATTTATTTGACCAGCAAGACCAAAAGGATCTTTGAGGGCTGAAGGAATAACTCTGTGCTATACTATGGGAGTTGGACTGGGACAAAGAAAGCCTACAATCTTGTCTACAAGGCTGTCAATTAATTGTTTCTAGTTCATAAATATTTAACAGGACATGTCATCTCATGGATACAGGCTCATTGTTTTATTCTAGCTCTCTGAACCCTGATCATTCTTAAAGAACTACCTGAAGCTACTGTTTGCCAGCTCCCAAGTGAAATTAGATTGGAGAAAGATATGGTGGAGAGATGACTGAACTTATAGTCAGACTATCTGACTCTGATTTTTGTCATTTACTATCTGTGTGACCTTGACCTCTCTGGTTCTTGGTTTTCTAATCTGTAAAATAATTAGATCTCTAAAATCTCTTTGGACTCTTAATCTATGACCTCATAATTCTATAAATGATTGTTAACAGCCCTCTTGGCTCTAAGGATTCTATGTTTGTTTGTTTTTTGATTCTAGGACTGTAGGTAATAAATCCTCCTGACTACCCACACTTGTAGGCTGGGTTCCCATAGGGGTGACTACCCCTAGATTAAAGGTATTTTGTGTATCCACAATTCTCAAACTCTAGTTCATGGGTCCCCACAGTTGCACTTGCTTTTGATAGTCAGTAGCTTAAAACAAGGCATTGCTGAGAGGGCATTGCAAGGATTGTAGTAATATTCCCCTCCTCTTTACAATGATAAGATAAACATTTATTAAGTGCTTCCCATGGGTCAGGCATTGTGCCAAGTGCTAGGCATACAAATAAGAAAAAGAAGACTCTGACCTTAAAGAGTTGACAATTTATATTACAGCTACACATAATATCATCAGGAAGAGTGGGGACACAGTTACTAGTAGAAAGGGATATCCCTGGGGCCAAGGCAGCTCATAGCTCTGGAACTGAAGGGCTCCAATGTCTTTCATTTCTCATGGTGTCTTCATGCTGCTCTCTCTGGTTTCTCTGGGTATCTTCAACACTTCTTCAACTCTTGACAGTTAGGGTTAACTCTCTCCAGATTCACAAAGCTCTACTTGTTTTGGATTTTGACTGCTGAGTCTATTCCCTACTGAGTATGGTACATACATACAATATATGTATTGGGAGAACATCTTCTACACACATATGTGTGCATATTTACACATATGTATGTGTGTATAGATACTATGTGTCTGTCTATCTATCTATATATCTGTCTATCTATCTATCTATCTATCTATCTATCTATCTATCTATCTATGTAATCTATATAATGTAGTAGCATGTATTGGGGACAGCAAGGAAGGAGAGAGGCATTTCCTTCCTCCTCTGTGTACTAATCTATTTCTGAGTAACAAGGGCTTATGTTCTCCCATATCTGCCTCTCTTCTCAAAGACCTCACTCTTCAGAGATATTTCTTGCCTAGAGAATTCTACTGTCCCCAAGGGTATGGAAATCCTTGTTCAATCAATGTTTAGCTGCCCTCTAATTCCATCAATTTTTATTTGAGATGTTTATGTCTTAACAAAGTCTAAGCCTTTCTTCTTCTTCTTGTTCATTCATTTTTCAGTCATGTCTGACTCTTCATGACCCCATTTGGGGTTTTCTTGGAAAAAAAACTGAAGTAGTTTGCCATTTCCTTCTCCAACTTATTTTATATATGAAGAAACTGAGGCTGACAGGGTTAAGTGACTTGCCCAGGGTTCACAGCTAGTAAGTGTCTGAGGCCAGATTTGAATTCAGGCAAATGAATCTTCCTGACTCCAAGACCATTACTCACTATACCATTTAGCTGCCCATTATAAGCTATCTATAAAATAAACTTGGAATCATCAACAGAGGGAAGGCATTAATATTAATAGAGAATGGGTTAGATTTTTTTTGGCAGGGGAAAGGTGATTAAAGTTAAGTGACTTGCCCAAGGTCATATGACTAATTTTGTGTTAAGTGCCTGAGGCCAAATTTGAACTCAGATCCTCCTGACTCCAGGGCAGGTGCTTTATTCACTGCGCCACCCAGCCAACTCTAGATTTCTTATGGAAGATGGAATCTGTTCTGAGATTTGAAGAAAGCCAAGGAAGTCAGGAGGTGAAGATGAAGAGGGAGACCATTCAAGGCAGGGTAGATAGACAAGAAAAATGCCCAGACTTGAGAGATGGAAACTCTAGTTCCAGGAAAAGCAAGAAGGGGCAATGTCCCTGGATCACACACACATTACCTGGGAATGAGTAAAGTGTAAAAAGGCTGAGGCCAGGTATGATGGA
>JAQQSW010012091.1:0-12602 GCA_028646575.1 Pseudocheirus occidentalis | reverse complement strand
TCCCAGGTCCTTGTCCAGTCCTCAAGGCAATCCCGGCACACACTAAAGTTCACAAGGTTCAGCACACCTCAAACCCTTCAGGACTTCTCTTGCCTGGAACTCAAGGATCAGCCAGGCCACCAACAAACAAAGTCCCATCCTGTTCATATCTCCAGTCAGCCACTCAGGAACCAAATCCAAGATCTGTCTTATCTCTGAAATTCTCCTGCTTATAAAAACTGGCCTTCTCCCAAGTCAGCATGGTTCAGGGGAGTGTCTCAGCCAATAGCATTCTTCCAAGTCACAGGGGAATTCACACCTTTTCACCAATGGACAGAGTTCTATACTTAACACTAGGTTACTAGGATCTACTTAACATCTGATCAAACAAATTAATTACCATTACAGAACTCTAGAACCTGGTTATAACATTCCTAGGAGTTTTCATTTTGGGATCTTTTCCAAGAGGTGATCAGTGAATTATTTTAATTTCTATTTTGCCCTCTGGTTCTAAAATATCAGGGCAATTTTCCTTGAGAATTTCTTGAAGGATGATATCTAGGTTCTTTTTGTGATCATGGCTTTCAGGTAGTTCAATAATTTTTAAATTGTCTCTCTTGGATCTGTTTTCCAGGTCAGTGGTTTATCCAATGAGATATTTCATATTGCCTTCTATTTTTTCATTTGTTTGGATCTGTTTAAAAGGATCTTGGTTTCTCATAAAGTCATTTGCTTCCATTTGCTCCACTCTAATTCTGAAGGAATTATTCTCTTCAGTGAGCTTTTGAAATTCTTTTTCTATCTGGCAAATTTGGCTTTCAAAGGCATTCTTCTCCTCATTGGCTTTTTGGGCCTCTTTTGCCATTTGAGTTAGTCTATTTTTTAAGGTGTTATTTTCTTCAGTCAGGTTGTTGACTCTCTTTTCATGATTTTCTTGCATCATTCTCATTTCTTTTCCCAGTTTTTCCTCTACTTTTCTTACTTGTTTTTCAAAATCCTTCTTGAACTCCTCCATGGCCTATAACCAGCTTACATTTTTTTGGGAAGCTTTTGGTGCAGGAGTTCTGACTGTTGTCTTCCTTCTGTTCCATGCTTTGATCCTTTTTGTCCCCCAAAAAGGAATCTAAAGTTGGATGGCAGTGCTTGCTTTGCTTCCTTTGCTTGCTCATGTTGCCAGTCTTGACTTTTGAGCTCTTTGCCACAGTAGAACTTTGCTTCCAGAGGGGAGAGCTTTGTCCCAAATCGCTGGGATTTTCACAGCTGCAAGAGATATTAGGAAGGTGCCATCTCTACAATCCCCACCAGCTTTGGCTCACTGGTCGCACAACTCAGGGCCACCACCCAAGACTGTGAATCCAATCCAGACAGGTTAAGGCAAGAGTGCTTAGCCTCTGAATGGTCACTTGACCCCCCTATGATCTGCAGTCCGGGAGCTCAGAAGCAGCCACATGGAGGCAGCTGCAGGGCCACCACACCTCTGCTGCTTCTCACTCTGGGGGCAGAGGCTGGACTATACTCTGGGCCCCAGATTTAACAGGGTTCCACTGACCTTTTACTTTGTCTTTGGCATTTATGTGTTGATAATTCTGGAAACCGCCATAGTTGCTGGTGATTCACTTTTCTGAGTGCTCCAGCTATGGCTGGTCCAGGACAACCTGGGTCTAAAACCACAGGCTTATCCAGGGGCTGGGTTTGGCCTCCAGCGTGCTGCAATGGACTCTTCCTGTCTGCCTGCCAGACTGCCTTCAGCATGGGATTTGTTTCTCTCTATCACTTTGTGGGTTCTGTAGCTCTAAAATTTGTTTAGAGTCATATTTTAATAGGTATTTGAGGTGGTTATGGGGGGGAGGCATGGAGTTTTCTTGCTTTTGTGCTGCCATCTTGACTCCACTCCCAAAAGGAAATATTTCTTAAATAAGTCTGTTCAGAAACAGAAGGGCTTAAGCACTATCTACTCAAGCATATAGTGAGTTCCTGGTCACTGGAAGATGGGTTTTAATTTATCAGGATGTTAAAGAAAGGAGTTAAGCTTCAGGTAAGAAAGCAGATGATATTAGAATCCTCTCTGATGCTAGGATCCTATGGGAATTATTCAGTGTGCTAGAAAGCTTCCTATAGATATAGACCTTTTGTTAAATAAGTAACTAGGGCATAATTTGGTGTGTCTATTTGTTATCCATTTCTCTTACTAGTTGACTGATCTACCTTCTTTTCCAATGATGTGTTTCCTGGACGATATCCTGAGTGTTGCTTCTAAAACACAATTCATAACTGTGGGCTGCTTGTCCCCACCATGCATCTGTCTAGAGATTTTTGGGTCCCCTACAACTTTAACTTTGGAGATTACAGTGTTCCAAGATTTGTAAGCATTTAGCATAACTGGAAGAACATTGGTGTTAAAAATATGAGTTTGATTCAAAGAACAGTTAATTCAAATATTACATAAACCTCTTGCAAAAATAGGAAAATATGGAATTCTATACTTAGTTTTATGAAAAAAAAACAGTTTGATACCTAAACCAAGGAGAACCAAAAAGATAAGGAAAATTAGAGACCACTATCTAATGAATATGAATGCAAAACTTAAAAAATATATATATTAGCAAAGAGATTACGGCAGCATATCACCAATATTGCACTATGGTCAGGTTGGATTTATACCAGGAATGCAGATCTGGTTCAATCTTAGGAAAATTATCAACACAATAGACCAAATTGATAACAAGGACAACAAAAATATGATTACACCAATAGATACAGGAAAAGCTTTTGATAAAACAGTATTTATTTCTGCTAAAAGAAAAAAAAGGCACTATATGTTGAATTGCTTGTCTTCTCAGTGAGGGTGAGTGAAGAGGGAAGAAGGGAGAGAATCTGGAACTCAAACTTTTAAAAATGAATGTTAAAAAAATTGTTGTTACATGCAAGCAGAAAATAAGCTATCCAGGCAATGAGGTATAGAAATTCATCTGCCCTACAAGAAAGTAAGGGATGAGGGGATAAGGAAAGGGATTGGGGAGATATATGAGAGAGCACATTGGGGAAGGAGTGATCAGTATGTTTGCCATCCTGTGGTGGGGGGTAAGGAAGATATGGGGAAAAACTGGACCTCAAAATCTTGTGGAAATGAATATTGAAAACTAAAAATAAAAAAGAAGAAAAAAAGGCACCAGAAATCACAGGAATAAATGTACCTTTATTTAATTTGGCAAGTAGCATCTATCTGAAACCAACAGCTAGCATTATAGATAATGGAAGTTAACTTACAGGCCCTTCCAATATGACGAGCAAAGCAAGGATATTACAGTATTACCAATATTATTTGATATAGTGCTAGTAGTGGTATTTATAGCAATAAAACAAGAAAAAGAAATTGAGTCAGTAAGTATGGGCAAAGAGAAAACAAAGATATTTTTTTAGATGATATAAGATAATTTAGTTAGAGAACCCTAGAGAGTCAATTAAAATTGATCAAAACAGTAAATTTAGCATTTTTAGCAAAGTTTCAGGATATATAGTAAATCAACATAAATCTATGTTGCTATGCTATGTTGCATTGCTATGTAAAAACTGGCAGAGAATTAAAGAGAAATTATATTTAGTTATTTTATAGTTGGAAGTTTGCCTAAGACACACAGAAGAACCATATGAATATAATTGCAAAACACTTTACACAAAAGTAACTAGAGAAATATTAATTGTTCATGGATAGGCTGAATCAATATAATAAAAATGTCAATACTACCTAAACTAATTTTCTTATTTTGTGTCATGCCAGTCAAACTACCAAAGGATCTACCAATAGAGCTAGAAAAAAATAATGGATACATCTTGAGGAACAAAAAGTAAAAAATATTAAGGGAAATTGTGAAGAAAAAAGGGAGGGAAATATAACAGCACTAGATCTCAATCCATACTAAAACCCAGTCATCATAAAAAAGAATTTGGTACTGGGTAAGAAATTAAGATTTCTTAATTATTAAAAAAAGATTTCTTAATTATTAAGATTAAGATTAATCTGTCAATAGAACAGATTAAGTATACAATATACAGAAGCAAATGAGCATATTAGCCTAGTGTTTGATAATCCCAGAATCTCAGCGATTGGGACAAGATTTCGCTATTCAGCAAAAACTGATGGGAAAATTGGAAAGCAGTCTGACAGAAACTAGATATAAAGCAACACCACATACCAAGACCAGCCCTAAATGGGTACATTATGCAAACATAAAGAGTCATATAAACATGTTAGAGGAGTAAGGAAGAAATTATCCTTTAAACATTTGGAGAGAAGAAGGGTTCATAAACCAAATGAGGTGTAGAGAGGATCGTAGAAGATAAAAAAGACAATTTTGATTATGTGCAATTAGAAAGTTTCTGTACAAATAAAACCAATGCAAGAGAAATGGTTAATTAGGAGAAAAATCTTTGCATTAAGTTTCTCTATTAAGGGTCTCATTTCCAAAATGTATATGGAACTGATTCATATTTAAAATGAGTCATTCTCTAATTGATAAGTGATCAAAGATATGTATAGGAAATTTTCAAAGGAATAAATCCAAGCCTTCAATAGCCTTATGAAAAATGTGAAGCATAAAAAAATGCTTCACATTACTAATAATTAGAGCAATGCACATATCCGTTAGATTGGCAAAGTCACCAAAAAGGAAGATTACAAATGCTGGAAATGTTGTAGGAAAACAGGTACAATATTAATTCCTTGTTGGTAAGAGCTGTGAATTAGACCACCTACTTTGGAAAGCAATTTGGAATTATGCCAAAGTTACAAAAGTATGCATAGATTTTGACCCAAAAGAGATCAAAGAAAGAGGAAAGTGACCCATGTGTAAAAATACTTATAGCAGCTCTTTTTGTAGTAGCAAAGAACTAGAAACTAAAGGAGTGCCCATCAATTGAGGAAGTAGTGCTCAGGTTATTAATGTGCTGAAACACTATTGTGCGGTAAGAAATGATGAAAGGGATGGTCCCAGAGAATCATGGGAAAGCATAAACTGTGAAATGAATAGAACCAGGAGAATTATTTATATAACAACATCATAAAAGACAATCAACTATCAAAGAACTCTGATCAACACTATGGCCAAAAATGATTTTTGAAAACGAATGATTTGCAGATCCCGTACGTGATTGTATGCCACCATGGGGGAGGGGGAGAAGGGAGGGGAGAAAATCTGAAACTCAAGTGATTCTGTAAATGAATCTTGTAAACTAAAAGCAAATAAACAAGTTAATTAAAAAAAACTATTGTGATTCTACAATGGAAATAACATTAAAGATGTTACTTTATTTAAAAAAAAAAAGAAAACTAATGATGAAGCTCCTGATGGAGAGGAAATGGAGAGAGATGGAACCAAGATGGTGGAGTGAAAGCAGGGACACTCCTGAGCTCTACACAAACAATTCAAATACCTTTAAATAATAACTCTAAAACAAATTATGGAGTGGCAGAACCCACAAAACGAGGGAATGAAACAATTTTCCAGCCTAAAACAACTTAGAAAGTTGGAATGAAACCAATGAAACCCTGTTGCAGCAGGGGGAGTGAAGGGCACAGTCCAGTGCAGGCTGTGCCACCACAGCCCTGGCCCTGGCAAATCAGGAGCAGGCCTTAGGAGCCACTGAATCAGCAATGGCAGCAGCAGCTGCTTCTAGAACTCTCAACCAACAAACAGTAAGGGGGTCAAACAACTGATCAGAAGGAGATCACAGGGGTCTCTTTGCTAGCCTTGAGGCAGGACTCTGTTGTTTTGCCTGTACTCGGAGTTGGGTCACAGTCCTGGGTGACAGTCCTTGGGCGAGGAGGAGCTGTAGCACATGAAAACTTGTGACCACAGTGGAGGGGAGACCCTTGTCACAGTTCCAGGGCAGAAGAGTGTGCTTGTGGTTACTCACAGACCACAGTACTTAGGCCAGCACCACCTTGAAAAAACTGGAAACTTGTAGGTCCCTAGAAGCATCTCTGAAAACAGCTGCACAAAACTTTTGAAGTTTTGGAGTCCATCCTGGGAGCAGAGTCCTACTTTAACAAAGAATTAAAAGTCAAGTAATAGACTGAGAAAATGAGCAAACAATAGAAGAAATTTTTTTAGAAGAAAACAAAGTCAGAATTCCTACATCCTAAGCCTCCAAGAGAAATATGAAGTCTTAGGCCATGGAGAGCTCAAAACAGATTCTGAAAATCAATTAAAGAGGTAGAGAAAAAAATGGGAAGAGAAATGAGAATGAGGCAAGAAAATAATGAAAAACAAGTTAAAACCTTGGTAAAGGAGACTCAAAAAAAATGAAGAAAATAGCACCTTAAAAAACAGATTAGGCCAAATGGTAAAAGACACACAAAAAGTCGATGAGGAGAACAGTGCCTTAAAAAGCAAAATAAACCAAATGGAAAAAGAGGCACAAAAATTCATTGAAGAGAAAAACTTCTTAAAAAGTTGAGTTGGTCATGTGGAAGAGGAGGTACAAAAGCTCATTGAAGAAAATAATTCCTTAAAAATTAGATTTGAGCAAATGGAAGCAAATGACTTTATGAGAATTCAAAAAACAATAAAACAAAACCAAAAGAATGAAAAAATAGAAGGCAGTGTGAAATATCTCATTGGAAAAACAACTGGTCTAGAAAATAGATCCAGGAGAGATAATTTGGAAATTATTGGACAGCCTGAAAGCCGTGATCAATAAAATAATCCATTCTTTATCTTTTAAGAAATTATCAAGGAAAACTTCTGGTATTCTAGAACCAGAGGGTAATATAAAAATAGAAAGAACCCACCAATCACATCCTGAAAGAGATCCCCAAATGAAAACTCCTAAGAATATTATAGCCAAATTCCAGAGCTTTCAGGTCAAAGGAAAAATATTGCAAGTACTCAGAAAGAAATTCATGTATTGGGGAGCCACAGTAAGGATAATACAAGATATAGCAGCTTCTACATTAAAGGATCAGAGGGCTTGGAATATGATTTTCTGGAGGGCAAAGGAGATAGGATTACAACAAAGAATCACACAACAAAACTGAGTATAATCCTTCAGGGGGCAGAGAGTGGGAAGAAAGTGAATGTTCAATGAAAGAGAGGACTTTCAAGTATTCTTGATAAAAAAGACCAGAGTTTAATAGAAAATTTGACTTTCAAATATAAGACTCAAGAGTGTAATGCCATGCACAAACAGCTTCCCAAAAGAATGCTACTGTGAACAGCTTTTAAGGTTCTTGTCCAGTCCTCTGGGCAGTTACTGCTACACACTGAAGTTCACAGGGTCCATCACATCTCAAAACCTTCACAACTTCTGTTCCCCGGAACTCAAGGATAAACCAAGTCACAAAGTGTTAACATCCCAGTCATGCCTCCCCAGTCCTCTGTCAGTTTGGCTGGACTTAGGACCCAGAAGAAATCTCAGCCTTCCAGGCAGCAGCAGCAACTTCTGCCTTCCAGAAAACTCCAACTCAGTTCTCAGTCCAGCAGTAGCAGCCCAGCTTCTAGATGCTGCTGAGAGAATCTCTCTCTCTCTCTCTCTCTCTCTCTCTCTCTCTCAGCTGGCTTCAATCTCCAAGATTCTTCCACCAGGATCTTGTCAGGAGAAAATTCTGCTTCTTTCCCCAGGATCTTGTTAGAATAAAATTCTGCTTCTCTCACCAGGATCTTGTCAGGAGAAAATTTTGTTTCTTCCACCAGGATTTTGTCAGGAGAAAATTCTGAATGTGCCTCTCTGGGGCCTTTCTTATATACACACATACACACTGGCTTCCTGTTTCAGCCAACCCCTCCCTGTTATGTCAGCAACAGGAGACAGAGTTCACATCTTCTGTTTCTTTCACACTGGTTTGATTAGTTACTAAGGGCTAAGTACCTGCTTACTTGACATAACAAAAAGGGGTCTTTGAATTTAAAGTAATTGCCATTACAGCAGGATGCTCTCAGAAAAACCTAGAAAGATTCACATAAACTAATGCAAAGTGAAATGTACCTTGTACAAAGTAAGGGCAATATTGCAAGATGACTTAGCTACACAATGATTCAAGACAACTGAAGGATTTATGATGAAAAGTGCTCTCCATCCCCAGAGAAAGAACTGACGGTGTCTAAATTCAGATCGAAGTATACTTTTTAAACTTTACTTTTCTTGAGTTTTTTTGGATGGCCTATTTTCTTTCACAATGTGACTATTATGTAAATGTTTTGTATAACTATACATGTACATATATCAAATTGCTCGCCTTCACAGTGGGGTGAGATAAAGGAGAGAATTCAGAACTCATAGTGTTTAAAATGAATATTAAAAATTGTTTTTATATGTAATTGGGGAGAAATAAAATAGTAAATAAATTAAAAAAAGATATCGATTAAAGATACAGAATGAGCTGCATATATTTTACGTGGTCAATGTGGGAATTTGTTTTGCTTAAATGTGCATATTTGTTATAAGCATCTTCTTTTTCTTTTTCAATTGTGGGAGAGTGAGAGGGGAAAAAATTAATTGGAAAAAAATTTAGAACAGTTATGGGTTTGTGTGTTTGGAAACAATTTGAGATCATTAAAAATGCTATACAATTTCTTAAATGCAATTCAGCCTGCATTTTTCCTTCTGCTCATTATCTATATATCTGTACATATGTATGTATGTATATATAATCAAAACTTTTTTCTTTTAACATCATTGTCATTTGCCTATTATGCCTAAACTCTCCCTTTAACTCTGCTAAAACAACAACAAAAACAAACACCGCTCCCCCCAAAATTTGAGGTACCACCTCACACCCATCAGATTGGCTAATATGGTAGAAAAGGAAAATTCAGTTCAATTCAATAAACATTTATTAAGTACTTACTGTCTACTTGTACTTAAGTACTAAGTGCTATGTACTGTGTACTTAACAAATACAGTGTTAAGCTCTGGGGATACAAATAAGAAAAACAGAAAATCCCTATTCTCAAGGAGCATCTAACAGAGGAAGAAACCACAAAAAGAAAGCTAGGAGGAAGAGGGGAGAGAATTATCAGGGTATGATATGTTTTTTCTCTTTTGGGAGGGGTACATGGCTAACATGGACATTTTTTTGCATGACTATGCATATTTATAGGGGAGGGGAAAGGGAGAGAATTTAGAATGGAAATATATATGCATATACATGTATATATACATACATATATACACATGCATATATATGTATACACACACATATGTATATGTATAGTTAAGCAGATTTTAAAACTGAGTAAATTAGCCACGTCTGAGGAAAGAGGCATGATTTACCATTTGTTCTTTGAAATTATGATTAGTCACTGCACTGATTAGAATTATAACTATAATAAATGTTTTCTTTTATACTGTGATCATGTTGTAAATTGATCACTTGATTGTACTTACCCTGCTCTGTATCAGTTCATTCATAAGCCTTCCCAAATTTCTCTGAATTCCTTGTATTAGTTATTTCTTATAAAGTCACCTTATACACAATGATATGCTACAATTTGTTCAACCATTCATTCCCATTAGGAACTTTGTTTCTAGTTAGAGGTAGCTAGGTTGCTAACTGGATAGAGTTCTGGGCCTGGAGGCAGGAAGACCTGAGTTCAGATTCAGATTCAGGCATTGCCCCATGACTCTGGACAAGTCATTTAACTTCTGTCTGCCTCGGTTTCCCCAGCTGTAAAATGGGGATAATAAAAGCACCTACCTCAAAAAATTGTTGTAAAGATCAAATGAGGTAACACTTGCAAAAAAAAATGCTTAGCATAGTATTTGGCATACAGCAGGCATTTAATAAAAGCATATTCACTTCCCATAGTTCTTTGCTACCAGAAAAAGTGCTGATATGAATATTTTGGTATATGTGGTACTTTCTCATCTGTCTTTAACCTTTTTGAGAATATATGCCTAGTACTGGCTAATATAATTCTTTCAAATTGCAAAAAAAAAATATTATGAACTTAAAAGTCATCACTAAGCACTAACATTTCATTATGCAAAGAACAAGGGGATTGTATATGAAGCCATGAACTTGTTACATAGTTTGCATACACATAAATATATCATATATGTTTAAAATTTAACAAAGTAGTCGCAAAATTGCCCTGTATCTCCTTCTGGATCCCTTACCATTTTCTTCCAAGCATTTTTAGAATGCTCAATAGAATGTTTTACCGATCCTCTTTTGCTTTCTTCACATCTCTACTACTACCCACTACCTCCCTGGGTAAGTTCTTGCCCCATCCCCCACCATAGATTCCCTCCCTTGTGACAAATATAGTCAAGTGAAAGACATTTTCATCGGCTAGGCACGTCTAAAAATGCTTGTCTCTTTCCACTTATCCAATCCGTTACTTCTCTGCCAAGAGGAGGGTAGCATGTCTCATCAGTCTTCTGGACGTGTTATTGTATTGGTCAAGTGTCTGAAGTCTTTCAGAGTTGTTTTCCTTAAATTATTCTGGTCATTGTGTAAATTTTTCTCCTTGTTCTATTCGTTTCACTTTGCATCAGCTCATAAAAAGCCTTTTCAGCTCTCTTCATCCTTCATACTGTCACTTTTTATGGTATGATAATCCATTACATTCATATATAACGTATGCCATTCCTCAATTTATGGGTGTCCCCTTCATTTCTAGCTCTTTGCTATAACAAACAATGCAGCCATAAATGTTTGTATCTTTAACATTCTCCCCTCAGTCAGGATCGCAGTTCCAATGAAGGAGACTATTAGAATCAGTAGCTCTTAATTCTCATAAATAGATTTTGTGGAAACTTTTGAAATCTATGTAAGGAAGCCACTGTAGAACTGTTTTGAAATTACTTTGTCTTGCATTTTAAAAGTACCAAAAGGGAGAAAAAAACCTCCTCTTCCTTAAAAAGATTTATAATGATTCAGTATCATTTAAGAGTACATGCCCTTTTCAGTATTCTTAGGGAAGTAATTCCTTTGGTCAACAGTCCCCAAACACAATAGTGTTTCCTTTTTATACTTCTGAAGTATCCACCACTGTTAATTCCTTCTTCTTTCTTGAGGTCTTTCTTCTGATAATTTTTAAGTGGATGGAAATCATAAAGACATCACTCTCCAAGTTGCCTAAAACCCATCCCAAAGGACATGAGTAAGAGCCAGAACCATATATGAGCCTGGAATATTTTGGCCCAAGTGATTTAGACTAACCTGGTTGCTTAGCCTCTGAGGTAGAACCAGAAACAAGATTAGACAGTAATTGAGAAGAGCAGAAGTTTAGTCAGGATGGGATTAACAGATTGAGACATGACAGTAGCAGCAGTACCAGGAGCCTGTAGGGAGTTGGCCAGGTTCAGAGGTCAGTCAGGGATGAGTAATAGGTTTATTAGGTACAGTCCAAGTTCTGCACAAGCAATGAAGTCAAGACAGGATGAGTAATAGACAAGGGAACGCAGGTAGAATAGAACCCAGAAGCAAGAAGAAAAGCAACTGGAAGATTTTCAAATGTAGTCATGGGAAGGAAGCTTTATCCTACATGAGTCTTTTTTTTCCTCCTTATGTTAATAACCTGTTAGAGAGAGTACAAAGAAATCCAAAAGCCTTTCTTACCAACAGAGGGAAGTCAGAAGAGAATTGGAGGCATTGAGGTAGAGTAGCGGGTAGAGTGCTGGCCCAGGACTAAGGAAGACTCATCTGCCTGAGTTCAAATCTGACATCAGATATTTGTTAGCTGTGTGACCTTGGGCAAGGCATTTAACCCTTTTTGCCTCAGTTTCTTCATCTGTAAAATGAACTGGAGAAGGAAATTGCAAAGGACTCCAATATCTTTGCCAAGGCAATCCCAGTGAGCTCAGGAAGAGTTGGACTTGATTGAAAACAATTGCACATCAAAAGAGAATTCTCATACAAATAGCATTACTATATTGGAATGGAAGTATCACTATATTAACTCTAGGCAGTAGAAGTCCTCCAGCTAGAGATCCAGGCAGAGGTCTTTATCCTTCCCTCCCCCTGCGAGTAAGGTTTTGATACTTGAATTGGAACATACTCAAAACCTCTGACTGAAGTAATGACTTTTACTCACAGAGAGCTCCTTTCTCATTTGCAGTCTTTTTTTTTTAAACAAAAGGGAAAGAAATTAAATCTAGAAGTGCTTCTGTGGGGTTTATGGGAGAAAAAACAAACAAAAGACCAACCATTTGTCTCCATGTACCTCATGGCTTTGCCATTAGCTCAACTTTGCTGAAAAAATAAATATCTGACTCCTTTGAGAGGGAAGTCCTGTTTTCCCTTCACTTTTGTAAATTGCATACAATAACCATCCAAAATCAGAATAAATGGCCATTAGGATTTTTCTGATAATGCTGTAAATGAAATAAAAGAGAGATAAACCAGAGGTGTGTTAGAACCAGGCTCTTGTTGGCAGGAGAGCTGATTGTCAAATTTTCAATGTAAGCATTTATGTCTTGGAAAACCTATAAAAAAAAAACCCTGTAAATAAATTGATTTATTATTTATTGTTTTTTTGGTTTTTTTTTGTTTTTTTTTAATGTAAATTTTAATTTATTTCTTGGTTATATCATTCATTTCCACAAGGTTTTGAGTTACAAATTTTCTCCCCTTTTTGTCCCTACCCCCCAGCCCAGAACATTGATCCCACTGTAAGACC
>JAQQSW010012090.1:0-12602 GCA_028646575.1 Pseudocheirus occidentalis | reverse complement strand
AGGATCAATTGAATATGAAGGGATGATACTTTAAAAGGTGAAATTCTGAGGTGGGAGAGGACTAAAATGAGAGGAGACAGGGAGAGGCAAAGTGGAATTAATCATCCCATATAGAAGAGGCAAAGGATAGCTGTTACAACTTTACTCTCAATAACTCTCGTTGAATTTGGCTTAGGGAAGGAATGGCATAAACTCTAAACTTGGCATCATGCCACATAGGAGAATAGGGGGCATGGGGATGAGAGGCAGGATGACGGAGGGGAGGGCAGCGTCTGGGGGAGGTATGCTGGAAGCACACAGTTCAGTAAAGGGACAGGGACAGTGTAGAGAATAGAACAAGGGGGGTAGGGATAGGAAGGAGGGACATATGATCATTGTCACAATATGTCCACTATAAAGATGTCCTGTATAATCACATATCGACAGCCTGTATTGAATTGCTTGTCCTTCCAGTGGGGAGTGGGTGACAAGGGAGGGACCAAAAGAATCTAGAATTTTAAAGCTCTGTAATGCATGCAACTAGGAATTAAGATATACAGGGGTGGGGTAGGGAGACCCTCCCTGCCCTTCCAGAAAGTTAGAGAGCAGATTGGGGGAGGGGCTACAGAGTGGTGAGTGCTGTTTTGAGGTTGGGGTAGGGGAAAGATGGGGAGAAAATTTGTAATTTAAAAATCTCATGGAAATGAATGATGTAAATGAAAACAAATAAAAAAATTTATAAAATCTTGGCAGAATCAAAGGCTGAAGAGAGATCAAGAAGTATGAGGATTGAGAAAAAGCCAGTAGACTAGATATTAAGAGAGAAATCTGGAAACTTTGTAGGGAGCAATTTCAGATGAATATTGAAGTGGGAAACCAGACTGCAGAGAATTACAGAGAAAGTGAGAAAAGAGGAAGTACAAGAACTGATGTTAGATCATCTCCATCTCACCCATGACTCCTCCATCCTCAAAAACCACTCACTTAATATATTCATATCCACTCGCTACCTATTGTCCTAGATCTTTCCTCACAAAAGGATAAAAAATGTAGACAATAGAGGGGACGAGGGGACCAAGTATAGTTGTTAAGGTTTTTTTTTTTGGAGGATGTGGAAGACATGGAGGAAATGGAAGAGACCTAACTTTACCTCATATTTCACTGAAAAATTGAGGCTATTTACTGAGAACTCCCTCTTATCTCCTCCTCATCTCATGTCATTCAAATGCTTTCCACCACTATTACCTCCTACACCTGTTTCACATTAAGAAATGTCCTTTCTTGCCATGGCTAACCTATCTACATGTACAATTGATCCTATTTTATCCTGTTTTCTCAAGCATTCTGTACCCTGTATGTATAATCCCTAATCTCTCACTAATCTTCAACCTCTCCCTATCTAATTATTCCCTCTCTACTCTCTACAAACTCACTCATGCCTTTCTTCTGTCCCCCACCACATCCCTAATCATCTAGAGTCCAATCCACATTTTTTCATAGATAAGGAAACTGAGGACCAGAATCTTCACGAAGATCACATAGTAAGAGATAGAGCCAGGATCTGAAATTAAGCCTTGTGACTCCAAATTCAGTAATATTGCCATTACAACACACCCTCAATTTTGCCTTTTAATATTCTTCAATTCATTGGTTCAATGATTTATGTCAGTTTCAAGTATGTGTATAACTTTCTTCCAAATCAACATGGAAAGCACAGACTAGAAACAAGCTGTTGTAAGTGACTTATTTTCACCTGCTGTTTGTTGTTTTATTCATTTGTGGGTATTCCTTTTGCTACAAGGTACTTTTAAAAATATGCTTTGTAGTTAATTTTCATTACTCTTGCTTTGTAAATACTGTGTTTGTGACATATCTTGTCAGATTCAATAGTTGTTTTTCCTCAGTCCTTATCCTTCTTGACCTTTATGATTTGACACTGCTGACCATTCTCCTTTTCCCTCAATGCTCTTCTTTTCTCTATTTTTCAGATTCCACATCTATCTTCTTCCTATTACTTATCTGACTTTCTTCTTAATCTTCTTTGTTAATTCATTACCTATACTCCCAAATTTTATTGTTCTCCTCTGCTCACTTGTCAAATTGGTCCAGAAGCACTTCAATCTTAACATGTCCAAATAGAAATCATTATCTTCCCCCTGCCAGCCCTCAAACCCACCTTTCTCCCAAACATCCCTATTTCTGTTGAAGGAACTACAATTCTTCCGGTCTCCCAGTTATGTGACTTCATCATTATCCTCACCCTCCTCACTCTTCCTTACTACATTACTGGCCAATTAATTTTCAAAATTTGTCGTTTCTCCATAACATTACTTACGTCTGACCCCTTTTCTCTACTCACACAGATAAAACTTTAATTCAAGTCCTCTTAATCTCAATGGATTGTTGCAATGACTTCTTAATTGGTCTCCTTGTCTCACTCTAGTCTACTTAATTCTAGTCATCCTCTACACAGATGCCAAAAGAGATCCTAAGCATTGATCTGACTATGTCACTTCCCTACTCAATAAATCATAGTGGCTTCTTATTGCCTCTAAGATAAAATATATAAACTCTTCTGTTTAGCTGTCAAAGCCCTTCACAACCTGACCCCAGCCTATCTTTCCAGTCTTATTACTCCCCATTCTCTGCTTTATATTCTAGTTCAACTGGCCTTCTCACTGTTCCCCAGCCACAGCCCTCTATCTCAGGTTTCTATCTCTCCGCACTAGCTGTCCTCCATGCCTGGAGTGCATACACCTTCAACTCTAAGAATCTCTCTTTTCTTTCAAGATAGCGATCAAGTACCACCTTCTACATGAAACTTTTCCTGATTCTCTCTACCCCAATTACTCATGTCCTCTGTCTCTACTTTGTTTTTAGTTGTATGTATTCTATTTATATGTATTCTGTACAGTCTTATATGTATATGTACTTGTATCCCCCCTCTTAGGACATAAACTCCTTATGAGTAAGGATTATTTAATTTTTTGCAAACCTGGCCTCTAGTATGGTAGTTGGTAGTAGTAAATGTTGTTTATTGATTGATTGATGTTTCAGGCCACCAAAAGAGAGCTCAAAGAGTTTAGTGAAAAAAAGAAGGAACTAAAAGAAGGAATAAAAACTTTGACTAAAAGTGTAAGTGTTATGATTCATACTCTAATAAAATATGCCTGTAGTCTCAACTGATATTTCCTGCTTATTTATATATAGGTATGATGTGTGATACTCAGCTATTCTCACTTCTATGTTTGTAAGCTCAGTTTTCTTCTGCTGTATTCTTGGAAGTGAGTTACCACACACTCAGTCCAGAGCCTAATACACTGGGTAATCCATCAATGTCAATGATGAAGGAAAAAAAAGAACAAAATATATACAGAATTTAAAAGGTTAGACTATTTTAAATAAAGTGTTCAGAGGAATTCTCTGGAACAAATACATTAAACTATATGGTCTTCTTCAATGTTTCTGTGTTGGAGTAGGTTCTTAAAGAAACTGAAAAAAAGTATTTTCTTGTTTAAAAAAATCAATACACTACACATGGAAATCTAGCAAAATTAAGAAGTTATTTTGCAACAAAACTGAACATGTCTATTTATAAGTAGATGTATTGCAACGAACAAACAGTGATAACCTTAAGTTAGAATTCAGCTAATCTTAATGGTAAGATCCTGGCAGTAAGAAATAGCACTGGTATTGACTTTTGCCCAATGAAACTGGGGGGGACCCTTTAAAGTTGATGTTATTTACTTGTTCACCATTATTTTCTATCATTAAATTCAGATTCGGGCTATGATGGAAGAAAATGAGTTAGCAGCTGAGATTGCACAACTAGAACCACAGGAATTCAGTCTGGATGTTGAAGAAATGAAAAGGCTTCATGAGGAAGGTGAAGAAGAACTGGAAAGGGTATGTGCGAATTTACTTGAAGTAGCATTGTTTATATTCATAGACATAAAAAAGGAAGAAGAGGCAAAATAAGAACTTTTCCATACATAGAAAAAGCTTATGTATATCTGGAATATAAAAATAATAAATTGCTTCATTCATTTAGTCAATATTTCCTAAGCACTTGTTACGTGCATAATACTGTTTGAGAGGAGCTACAGAAGAGAATAGGATATTCTCTGTGTCTTGAGGAGGATATTCTCTGTGTCAGAGGGTAGCAGAACTAGGCACAATTTCAGGATAATTTCGTCCTTCAAAAGGTAGAGAAAAATATAGGGAAAAATTATTTTCTAGATCTGATTGTCATTAACAGGGAAGAGCTGGTTTTGGGGATAAAAATGATGGAAACTTTGGGAGTTAGTGACCATTTGATCTTAGAATATATAATAAAGGAGAGGGAAGTTGTATATAGTCTGACATATATTCTAGCTTTTGGAGAGCAAATTTCGAAGGGTTTAGAGAAAGGACAGATGGGACCCCCATGGGCTAAAATGCTATAGGGTACATCAGCCTAGAAGGAATGGGAAACTTTCAAGAATGAAATTCTGAAATCAAAAAGGGAAACAGTTCTAATGAGGAGGGGGAAATGGAGTTCTCTGAAGAGACCTGTGGGAATGCATAGAGAAATCATGAATCGTATTTTAAAGATATGTAGAGAATATTGAAGCAAGAGGAGATAAAAAATTTTTTGTGGTTGAATTTTTAAATTTCCCTATTATAACAATGATAAATAATAACTAGCATTTATAGTGTTTTAAGGTTTGCAAAGGGCTTTATATATGTCATCTCATTTGATTCTTACAAGAACCCTGTGAGGTAAGTGCTATTATTATGCCTCTTTTACAGATAAGAAAACTGAGGCTGAGAAAGGTCAAGCAACTTGTCCAAGGTCAAACAGCTAATAACTGTCAGAAGCAGGATTCAGATTTAGGGCTTCTTAACTCCAAGTTCAACTCTCTATCATTTGTGCCTTTAGGAATGGTTCTACTTGGTAAATTCCACCGTAATTTTTCAGGACATACTACTTCCATGAGCCCATTTTGTACAATGTAAAGTACATTGGACTTGGAATCAAAAGACCACAGTAGAAAAACTAATGTGAGTGTTGTAAAGAAAAGTGGTACCAAAATGGAAAACTGGTAGGAGCCAGAGGCAGAACTCCATAAACTTTTAAAGTCACTATGAATCCTTTGTCTGGCCTAGGCTGGCAGACTGAGAAAGACAGGGAGATCTGCAGATGTTGAGGAATGTGTTGTGTTAAGGGCATTTCCCATGCCTAGTTCTCCAGTGTCCAGGGAGAAGCTGTGTGCACCAGGGTGGAAGCAGGTCTCAGACACACACAGAGACACTGAGAATGTAAGATAGTCTTGCTTAAATACCTCTCATTTCTTTTCCATTTTTCCTCAATCACTCTAATTTCATTTAAAAAAATATAAGAATAGACATTTCTAGCCTCTTCTTCCCATCTCTTCCCTCCACTTTCTCAAAGAGAGACTTTAATTCCTGAAAGGAGGGGAAGTAGGAATTTGGGGCCACACAGTTTGTGACCACTCTGCTCTTCTAAAAGTGGAACAGTACTGGGCTAGAATTCTATTTTCTTCCTTAATTATTATTTATCTAGGGGATATGATTTTCAGGTTCAGTCTAACTTCTCATCACTGTTCATCATTAGGTAGAAGCAGGAACACAAACTTTATATCCAAGGGCTGACTTCCTTACCACTGGACTCCATTTCCTCAATGAATATACATATAACAATTAGCCAAGAACCTATTTATCTAAGTCAGTAGCAAAACAGAAGTCAGAGAGAGTATACAAATAAGAACATATACCAGACAATAGAGTGAAAGATCTACCCCATTGGGAACAAGGTAACTCAGTTCAACCGAGAGAGAGAGTCCCAGTTCCCACCCAAGGATAAATTACCTGAAGTCTCTAGTGTAATAAGCTAGGGATAAGGACATGATGGACACTGACAGCTACTCTTATGTCAACTTCTTCCCTGAATCTTTTCCTTCATCCAACAAAAGTAGGACTGGCTTCTTCCATCTTCTCTCTCAAAACTGGAAGCTGGAAGTGTCCAAAGGGGCTGTAAAGTCCAAAGAGACCCTCAACCTTGAAGAAGATCCAGAGAAAACTGGAAGTCTGTAATCTTTTTTTTATCCTGCTCCTGATGCAGACACAGGGCATTAATCTCCACTAGTAAAGACAGAGCCCCATATCAATCGGCTTTGGTACTGGGATTACATAAAAATAAATAGCTTTTGCATAATAAACAGCAATCCTGAAGAAACAAATAATGTTTCATTTTGGCTGGAACATACAATGTAATAAAAATGTAATAAAAAAGAATAATTTACAATAATTCTAGAAAAACAGACTAGGACTATGAAAGGTTAAGTCAAAAGGAGACACCGGAATTTTTTGATAAAAGTGAATGACATAATCAGAAATGTTTAGAGTAAGTGCTTAATAATATTTGTTTGACTGACTTGTACTTTAGGAAGTACTTAGGAGAGACTAGAGAAGGAAAAGTACTGCACACAGGGAGAACAGTTAGGAGATTACTGCAACCAATAACCTAGTCATGGTAAGAAGAGATAAGTGCCTGAAGTAGGGTATGAGCTCTGTGAGTAAGATAGATCATTGTGGAGGTAGAATGAATTAGCTTTGGCACCTGTTTGGATATAAGAAATGTTAATTAAGACAACTGAAACTTCACCTAATACCCATCAATTTGGCTAAGATAATAAAGGTTGACAAAATTCATTGTTGGTGTGACTGCGATGAAAAATAAACAGATAAATTAATTAATTAGCATGGTATTTGTATTATTGGTGGAGATTTCAATTGGTTCTGGCCTTTTTGGGAAAATAATATAGAATTATACAACAAAAGATATGAAAAAGGGTATTTTTTGACACAGAACTGGGAGCTAAAGAAGAATATTAATAGAGAAAAAAAGACATCTTAAAACAGTATTCTGAGTAGCATTATTTATAGTAGCAAAAACATGGAACAAAAATAAATATCAAATAACTGTATAGACTATTATTGTGGCATAAAAAATGATAGAGATGGAATTATGAGTTAAAAGAAATATAGGAAGATTTCTGTTAAATGATTCAGAGTCAAAAAAGCAGAACCAAAAAGAACATTTTACACTATGTACCTATGTATCTTATTGTACCTAAAGACAATAACAGCAACAGTTGTATGTTCCAGACAAAAAAAATGCCAAAAAGCATCACAAAACAAAGATAATGTGGATAATACTATGTTAAAATCAATCTACATCTCTTGGGTGAGAATTAATAATCAGTAAAATAATACAGTGTTAATCATTTTTAAAAGTTTGGTTAAAGGAGACAAATAGTGATATACAGTTATAGCATTTATTACCTTAAAACTAGCAGACTTGTACAAGGAGGCAGACTAAGAAAGTCTGACTACTGAATAAAGAGATGAAAAAGTTTAAATACATTTTAGAACCATCCCAATTCATGGTAGCTGTGTCACACAAATTTATGATCCCCATAAATGTTTAATCATTGTATGAGAAAGGAATTTTCTTAGTTGAATAGATGGTAAATACAATAAAACAAGAGAGTTGACAAGGTGTCAACTGAAATTATGATCCATGATATCTGTATTTTCTTTACCATTAACATTCCATAACATAGTATAGGTCCAAAAATGTTAAGATAAGAAAAAGTCCCATTACTCAAGTTAATGCCTCAGATTAAGTGTCTCATCCTTAAGAGCCATAAAGTAGGCCTTGTCTGCTTTGTTGACATAAGAGGTACTCTCTCAGCTCACTGAGCAAAGACAAAGCAAGGTCCATTTGCAATTTATGATATCAAGACGCTCTGGAGTTGCTGATACAGGAAAAGGTCTTTTAAAAGTGAGGCAAAGAAGTCTGTCAGATTAATTCAGAATTTGTCCAAAATATGATATTTAATGCTTATCAATAGATATATGCGATCTTTGCAATTGCTTTTTCTTTTGTCTTGTATATTCCTTTTTCTTATTCTGTAGTTTATATATTTGATGATCTCTACTTGTCATTAGAACTTAAAGTATATGTATTAAAAATAAAGACATGCTGCTAGCTATATTTAGGCTCCTTATCAATCTGCCTTTCTTTATTCTCTGCCTCTTCTAGTTCATCCTTCATACTTCTGCCAGAATAATATCCCTTAATTATCAACATGGTAACATTACTCATCTTCTTTAAAATACACATACACACACAGACACACACACATGGATGTGTATCTTTTGGGTTCAGCCTTCCCACTGAGTCCAAGTTTTACAGAACAAATTCTTTTATTCAGGGGATTTGTTTTGTGAAGTTTGGATTCAGTCAAAGAGCTACTCTTGAGGACCTAGAGGACCACATGTGACCTTGAGGCTTCAGATTCCTTACCCCTGGTCTAAATTTTTCCTAAATTTCATACCTCCCACATCTCACATCCTGCACTGAGGAAGCACTTTAATGTTTGGTGAATGATTACACATGTGACGTATGATAAAATTGGGAAGGTAGAAAGTACAATGGATAAAGTGCCAGGTCTAGAATCAGGAAGACTCATATTCCTTAGTTCAAATCTGGTCTCTTAATAGCCATGTGATCCTGGGCAAAGCATTTAACTTTGTTTGCCTTGGTTTCCTCATCTGTAAAATGAACAGGAGAAAGAAATAGCAGACCAATCCAGTATCTCTGCCAAGAAAACCCCAAATGCAGTCACAAAGAGTTTTACACAACAGAAAAATGATTGAGAAACAGTATAAAATGGAATTTGCAGTTAAGCTAAACCCTCCCATAGAGATCTAGATTTCCACAAATTATAATCATTTGGGAACATTTTATTATTTATTCTTTAAAGTATCTAAATCAAAATTATTTTGAAGCATCAGTCATATGTTACTTATATCACATGGTTTTTTGTGAGAAAAGCACTTTGCAAACTATAAAGCAGCACATAAAATACAAAGAATGAACAATTCTAAATTTAGGAAGGACTCATAGGTAACACTGTAAGGACTCAGTTGATACATGTAGTCTGTTGTCACAAATTATAAGAATAGATACTGTTCTGTTGGAGGACTGGCAGATCACTAGTGTGAATTCCTTCCCTTAGACCCATTGGGGAGTTTTGCATATAGGTGAATTTTCATATAATTAAGCTTTTAAAAACCTCTAACAAAGGATTGTCTCACTGAACACTGAAATATAACACCTGTGGAAAAGGCATACTCTTCAGAACAGAAAAATATAAAGTATAAGGTCTCTAGCAGCATGGCATAGAAGATAAGAATCCTGAATTCAATCCTCTTCTACACCTCTTCTACATAATGGCTTTATGTCTTTGGGCAAATGCCTTATTCCCCTGTGCTCTAGGCAACACTTTTAAGATGGTAAATTACTAAGAAGGCAACTGACTACTAGGGCTACATGGAATGAGGAGTTTCCACATCTGGAATTACTCATACTGCTGAAATAACATGTCCTGTTGGTATGCCTATAAGGTCTCGAAAGGTGTTCAAACTATGCCTAGTTAGCATTTTTATTAATATTAGACTGCCACTAAATCCCTATTCGATTGACTGTTTATAGCATGGCCTCTTAAAACCAATGAAGCACAAGGTCAGGATATCCTATCAAGCTAGCAAGTCTACATGTGAGAGCCCAGAGATGCTGTCACTTAAGACCCAGCCTAGCAGATCTAATGGGCAGCTAGATAACACATTAGAGTGACAGATCTGAAGTCAGGAAGAGTCATCCTCCTGAATGCAAATCTGACCTCAAACACTAGCTCTGTGACCTTGGGCAAGTCACTTAACCTCTTTGCCTTTTTCATCTGTAAAATGAACTAGAGAAGGAAATGGCAAACCACTCCAGTATCTTTGCCAAGAAAACCCTGAATGAGGTCACAGTCAGACACAACTGAAGCAACTGAACAACAAAAACAACAAAGTGAAGCATTTCTTGCCTAAAGAAACTTTTTCAAAAAACTGAAATCTTACTTATAAATGATGATTACTTATTGATCATTTTAAAAATGTGTTCATACAAATAACAAATAAGTGTTGACCTATTTCAAAAGTTTGGTTAAAAGAGACAAATAGCAATATATAATTAAATTATTTATACATTATTCCCTTAAGGCTAGCGATACTTTGTACAAGGAGCCAAGAGTTAAGTCCTGACTGAAGAACAGATGAATCAAAAGACTTTTTATATATTTCAGAACCATCCCAATTGAGGATGACCATGTCACAAAACTTTATGACTTCCATTTGTTACCATCTATATGTGAAAAAAAGTTCCTTGGTTGTAAATGCAAATTGACAACAAACGTAGCAGGGTCTATTTACATTTTATGGTCTCATGATGTCTGTTTTTCTCTCATGTGGAGTAAGTCCCAAGATGAGCGGAATCTCACCTCTAGTCTTTGAAGTTGCTAACACAGGGAAAGGCATTTTAGATCAAAGCAGTTTGTTTGATTACTTCAGACTTTGGCCAAAATATGATATTTAATGATTATCATAAGTTATTAAATTTTACATGCTAGACCATTTTGAAACATTAACATTTTCTTTTCCTTTTTTTCTTAAAGATAAAAAAGGAAGCAGACTTGGAAAATCTAGCCAAGAAGTATTTATGTCACATTTTGAAAGAAGAATGCTGGCACTCCATGTACATAAAAGGCCGATCACTTAAGGTTACTAGTCTTAACGTGTTATCTTCTGTAATCAATAGAATCAGTTATCTCAAGTAATAAATTCTCATAGGAGTTAAAAATTTGACAACCCTTTCACTACTGAAAAATATACTCCCTAAAATTCGACAACATTATACTTCATCAGAGCATTATAAAACTCTTCTACTACTTACGAGTTTTCCTTTTCATTAAGTCTCTTTATGCTGTGGTCCATATGAGGACCTCTTTCTTAACATATCTTCAATGTTTTTCTCTCTTTCCTTCTCCTCCATGATAATACTTGCAACTATTTCTTCAGTGTGGATCACTTCTTTAAAAAAATTCCCCAGGGGCGACAGGGTGGTGCAGTGAATAGAGCACTAGCTCTGGAGTCAGGAGGACCTGAGTTCAAATCTGGACCCAGACACTTAACACAAAAACTAGCCATGTGACCTAGGGCAAGTCACTTAACCCCAATTGCCTTCCAAAAAGCAAAAAAAAATTCCCCTTCCCTCAAAGGTTTCATCCAGGATGCAATGCAGTTGTCGGTATTGTGATGAATATTGTCACCTGACATTATGGATGTACTTTAAATCTAAGAACATGGGGAGCTTGCAGCACAGCTTGATACATAAGACCCATAATCTCCATCTGCTCTCATACCTTGTAAACTATGTACTCTTATTTGCTGCAATTCTCTTTGGATTTAATTTCCCTTTTTCCTTTCATAAACCTGGCTAGACAGTAGAGTTAAGTTTAAGTTTATGATTATGATTATGAAATAAAAACTAAAGTATAAAAGTACAAGGCAAGGTCCTCTGCTGAGAGGAAAGGACAAGGGTGGTAAAAATAGCTTGAGGAGAAAAAGAACATTTTGGAGGAGTCACTGTGGGAATATGATAGTCAATCTGAAAATAGCAAAAGCATTGGTAGACCCAGTTAAGGCCCAGTTGACTTTATTTTCCTTAAAAGCAGTTTTAAAACTCATTTTTATTTTCTCCCTCCCACATTGGGCTATCTATACTTATACATTTATATATACTATCCACATGTATGTACATGTATACATGTATTACATATATACACACATGCAAACATATGTCTCAAAATGTACTCCAAGTTTACTACCTCTCATATGGTAGAGTAGCATCCATCATGAGTCCTCTGAAATGGAGGTTCATCATTGTTTTGATCAGAGTTCCTAAGTCTTTCAAAGTTACTTGTTGTACATTTTACCTCCTGTTAACCTGCCCTTAATTGGTTATGAAATCTTCCACATTCATAGGTGGGATAAGCAATTTCTTTTGTTGCTTCTTAAATTTATGATGTCCACTGACTTGGAACTTGGCTTGTTACGTGGTGTGAGATGTTGATCTTTACCCACTTTCTGCCAGACTGCTTTCCAGTTTTCCCCATGGTTTTTATTGAATAGTTAAGTCCTTGCCACAGTAGCTGAGTTTATCAAACAGTAGACTGTTTTGCTCATTTGCTTCTCTACATTGCGTATCTAATATGTTCAACTGATCAAACTCTCTATTTCTTGCCCCCTACCAAACTGTTTTGTTTGTTTATTAACAATTAGGACTCTATAGTACAGTTTGAGATTTGGTACTGCCAGGTCCCCTTCCATCCCACTTTTTAAAAGAATGATTCCCTTAATATTCTTGACCTTTTGTTCCTCTAGATAAATTCTGTTATTTTTCTAGGTGTATAAAGTAATCCTTAGGTATTTTGATTGATATGGCACTGTATAGGGAAATTAATTTGGGTAGTACTATTATTTTTATTATGTTGGTTTATCTTACTCAATATTTCCCTAATTATTTAGATATAACTTTATTTTGCAAAGAGAGTTTTGTAGTTGTAATCATATAGTTCTAGTGTGTCTTGGCAGATAGACTCCCAGGTAGTTTATGCTATCCGTAATTATTTTAAAGGAATTTCTCTTTCTATAGCCTCCTGCTGGATTTT
>JAQQSW010012089.1:0-12602 GCA_028646575.1 Pseudocheirus occidentalis | reverse complement strand
ATGTGAAGGAGTTTGCAGATTCTATACATGATTGTATGCCACCATGGCAGGGGTGGGGGGTGGGGAGGAAGGGGAGAAAAATCTGAAACTCAAGTGATTCTGGAACTGAATCTTATAACCTAAAAGTAGACAAATAAGTAAATAAAATTTTAAAAAAATTCAATAAAAAAAACAGAATAGAGTAATTAATCAAAATAGCTAAAATGTATATAGCTCTGAACATGTGCCAGGCACTGTGCTAAGCACTGTACAATTTATTTTATTGGATCCTCACAACAACCTTGAGAGGTAGGTGCAATTTTTGTCCCATTTTACAGATGAGGAAGCTGAGGCAAATGGAGATGAAGTGACTTGCTCAGGTTCCTACAGCTAGTATGTTTTGAGACCAGATTTAAACTCAGGTTTTCCTGATCCATGCAGTTACCAAGCATATCACCGTAATGCCAAATATCAAATGTATTTTGCATTAAATTCTGTTTACCAAAATTATCCTAATAAGAAAACACACCTCACTGGGCGACCATGTTATAATTTAGTTTCAGGACAAACTTCAAGCAAATCAAATCTGTATTTACAATTACAAATGGTAACATTCAAAATTGCAGTTTTCCCAAGGGCCATTAACTGACAGCGCCTCAAATTTTTGGGTGCATTGCTTTCAGTTAGCTTACTTTCCAAAACATATGGTGGCAGTCTCACATTCCCCTTCCCCTCTTTTTGGAAACTAGGAGGCTCTAAGGGTTGGAATACACCCCTTCTAATGGTCCAGAATTTTACTATACTTTACTCAAATAATTTCATACTGCAAATTTATTTCTGTGGCTTCCATTTGGTAAATGTTATAACTTGATAGAATACTGTTGTTCTGAAATTGCTAACAAACATTTGTCCACAAAAGTTTCTCAATTCCTTCTTATCTCAATGGAATAAAAAACCTCAAACTTCTTTCTAGGATTCCAAACCCTTGACTTTTTCAAACTTTGTATTCACACTGTCAGTGTAAACCAAAGGTAAGGAACTTGCAAGCCTTGAGGTCACAGGTGGCCCTCTAGGCTCTCAATTGCAGCCATTTGACTGAATCCAAATCCTAAGATTTGTTCTGTGAAGTTTGGATTTAGTCAGAGGGCCTTACTTAAGGACCTAGAGGGCCAAATGTGGCCTCCAGGCCACGTGTTCCCCACCCCTGGATTGTAAACAGACTCCAACTTTCTTTAATGTTCCACCCGTTCTCCTGTCTACTACTTTCTCAAACCTCTCTTGCATGTTTTTTTTTTCCTTCCAGTGGACTTGGATTAAAGCCTACCAACTTCAAAACTGATCTTTCTTTTTCCACTCTGATTCCTCACTTTTCTTTACCTTTGCTCTTTTCTTAAGTCCATCTCTTCTCATCTCCCAATCAAATTCTAGTTTAATATTCCACTGAATCTTTCTTGTACAGATTTCCTTATATGATACCAATTAATTGCTATACTTTTAATTCTTGAGGTATGCAGTCTATATCAATTTAACTGACTTTGCCACTAGTGTAATTATTCTGTTGAATAATTTCAATCTAACTTCATTTCTGCTTATTATCTTACTAGAACAAAATGCATCTATTGACCTCCAGGAAGGGGAACAAGGTGCCCTCCTGGAAGAGGACAGACATGTACCATTTGTGTTCAGTCTAAATCCTCCATGCAAGCCTCCCAAAATGCAATACGATATTTTAGCAATTACAAAAATCTTTAAACCATGATTTGGAAATGTATAATGAAGATATTACATGTCAGTTACAAATTTTAGTTTCTAATTCTTAATATTGTAAACTTCTCTGTGAACCAGGGAAAAGATTTCCTTCTATTTCTTGTCTGTCTTTATCTCTGCAATCTCTAATCTGCCCAGGGTTGTGAAGGCAGAGAGAAAGAATCTCCTTCTTTATCTCTCACTGAAAATCAAATTTTTAAAAAGTCCGTGAGAAGTCCCTGCTTAATATTTTAGGTAGGAGAGTTGTTTTGAGAATTCAGTGGTCTTCCCCACCCTTTTCTGTGCAGTCTCACAGCAGTTTTATGGGTGATGAGGTGTTCCCCTTCAAAGTTCTCCAAGCTAAACAACACCTTATGCTCACTAGAGAACTTAAAAACTTTACTAAAGAACCTCCAGCCTAATTTTAGCCAATTTTTTTTTCATTTTTAGCAGCTGCTTACCAAGCTCCACAGTGACCAAATGTAGGGAATTACTTGCTGGCCTATTAGGGCAGCTCTGGGCAAATTCTAACCCTGCCTGAGTCTCTCTGGGCTAAGGGCAAGCATAGTCCCTTAACTTTCTAGACATTTGGAATCAGGGTGGATTGCAACCAACCTGAATCCAAAGGAACTCACCAGGTTCTTGCTGTGTTTGATGTGATTATATTTTGGTCAGTCCCACCCATGCTCACTCCTAGAATCACAGAGCTTTTTTCAGCTTCCATGGTCACAGAGGTGACGTTGGGTTTTACTTAGGGCAACCACCAGGTTTGTTGTTTGTGCCACAACTTTGTTGTTAGTGAGAACAAACCCCGACATCTGAAATAATTTTAGAAAGAGATGTCATTTGGTAGAGAAGACAGAGCTGGAAAGGAAATATGGCTCTCTTTCTTCCATACTCTGGAAGATTTTACACTATATAGGATTTAAACCAGGGTGCCTGCCCTAAATCACAGTAAACCAAAACACAAGCTTAGGCAGAGCCATCACAAGCCCTGGGTGTGGTAACTGATAACAAGAAGGATTTGCGTAGGTCCCAGGATCCAGGGGAACCCAAAATCTCTTGTAGCCATCTCCAGCATTCCTAGTGAGTTATTGGAGTCAGGTGGCATTCTGGGTGTGGACACCCTTAATCACATATGGTTGAGTTTAAACAGTATAATAATTCTTCCTGAACAATATAAACCATTTTTCCCCCACACCTGATGTGTTGTCATTTCTGCCTTCTTAGTATCTCTGTTATATTCCCCCCTTCTCTTCTCCAACACTGCTACAATTCTTGTACAGTGCATCCCATCCTGCCTGAACCATTGAAATAAACTGATGGTGAATCTCCCTGCCTTCAGTCTTTCTTCACTCCATTCCAACCTCTACTCAGGCATCAATATGATCTTCCTAAACCTCCTTACAATGTCACCAACCTATTCAATTAGCTTGAGTGGCTCCCTATCATCTCCAGGATCAAATGTAAAATCCTGTTTAGCTTTTAAAGTCTTTCATAACCTGGACTCTTCCTGCCTTATCGGTTTTCCATAAACCTGGCTGCACCCACATACTCTGAGATCCACTTACGCTGACCTCCTTGCAGTTCCTTGAATATGATTACTCATCTCCTCATTCCCAGTGTTTTATTGGCTATCCCCTATGCCTAGAATTCTCTACCTCCTCACTTCCATCTCCTTGCTTCCTTCAGATCCCAGTAAAAGTCTCACCTTCTACAAGAAACCTTTCCCAGTCCCCCTTAATGCTAGCACTTTCCTTTGTTGATGAGCTCCAATTTATCCTGTATAGATCTTCTTTTTATGTAGATGTTTGTCTGTTGTCTCCTCATTAGACTGTAAGCTCTTTCAGAGCAGAGAGTTTCTTTTGCCTTTCCCCAAAGGTTACCATAGTGCCTGGCACATTAAAAATGTTAGTTGATAGACTGGATTTCTGAGATGACTTATCAGGGTTGGAGATCAGAAAGGGTTTATTGGTTGTTTCCTTCATTGCTCCTATCCCCAATGCCTAGAAGAGTTCCTGGACCATACTAGGGGCTTAGTAAATGCTTGTGGATTTATTGCCTTGGACTGGATTGGATTTCATGGCTCTAGTTGTTAGGAGAACTTATGGTAAGGAGCAGTCTTCCAGCCACTAAATTGCAACATTCCTCACCTAACAGAAGTCAGTCCAGGCTTCCAGGTGGAAAGTTGTCTAAATCCACTTCTGGGGCCAGAGTCCCATCAGTGAACCACTCCTGAGCATCATCATGCCAACATATAGACCTAAGGGGAGTAATAAGACTGACAATAGCTCTCACCTCTCCAGGACTTCAGGTTTTCAAAGCACTTTTCTTCCTACCACCCTATAAAATAGAGAGTGCAAGGATTATTTGGGAGGAGATGGAGGTGAGTACCTTCAGTCTGGAGATCTAAGTCCTTGGGAAGGTGGACCCTAGCAGAGGAAGAAGAATGGATACTTCTGACCCCAAGGGCTTTCTCCTTAGAAGATGTGAGACCTCAACCTAAGGATAGACTCTGGGCGATAGACAAAACCATTGGAGAGGGAAGAACAGTTATCTTCACTCTATATGGCCCCAGACAATCAAACAAGCATTTATTAAGTGCCTGCTATATATGATCCAGGTACTGTCATCAAATATGAGTCCTTTGTGCTTTGCATTTTCTACCAGGTAAAAAATAAAGCCTGCCTTCTATTTGCTAGGTTTTCAACCCAATTACCCATATGGGAACTAAAGGTCCTTATCCCTTTCCTTGTGGAGACTCAGAAGCCAAATTTTGATGCTCCCAGAGGAAACTGGTTGGGGGACAAAAGTCTTTCTGGGAGGCAGAACTGTATGATGGAAGGAACCCTGGCTGCTGTGGAGTCAGAGGATCTGAGTTCCAATGTTGCCTCTGGTTCATACCTGTGTACCTGTGTGACCTTGGGCAAGTTACTTAACTATATTGAGCCTCAGTTTTCTCATTTGTAGAACAGTTTGGACAAGTGTAGCACCAATGCAATATTTACAGTGCCCATGATCACAATCAAGACCACGACTATAAATATCATGTGATGTTCAGTCTCAAAATATACCAGATTCCCAGGTAGAGGATAGAACTGAAGCATTTATTTAAACACCAGAAAGCCCAGTCCCCAAACCAGTAAGCCAATTCCATCTTAGTACCAAAGATACTGAGAAGCCATAATAACGCTGAGAGCCACAACATCCTTCAGCCTTCCCACAAACCAATACAAGATCAGTATCTACTCACAAGCCTCTCTATCTCCTTAATGAGCATCCTCTCTCCCCTACCATCTGGCTAGCTCTGACCAGCTTCCTGTGGGCTCTGCTGCACCTTCAGCAAATTCCCTCCATCACAGGCTCCATGTGACTACATTCAGCCTATTAGGGGGCAGAGTTTATCTTCACAGCAGGGGAGGTCTTCAAACTCCCCCCCTAGGTCTATTAAGGGGCAGGGAAGATCTTCAAATTCCCATTCCCATTATGACAACATGGCCTCTGAGGTCCTTTTGAGCTCTTGATCTAAGGTCCTCTGACCAACCTAACTAAGTGCAAACAGAAGGCTGTCCACAATTAGATGGATTTCTTTGGCCACATCAACATAAAAAACGTTTGTGAGACGTGATGAAATTGCCTGGTTAGGGATGGTAGCCACAGTGAATCCTTGAATTATGATAGTCTAACATTTCTTTAAGAGTTAGTTTGGTCTTCTGACCTTTGTACAGAGGTAGGGGTCTATAGATGCAGAATACTGTCTGGATCAGTTTTACTTAACTATTTTTCTTCATTAGAAATGACAGCTCTTCTAGGAAGAGGAATATCAGCAAATGGCTGATGTAAAAAAAATCCTTCTTTTTTAAAAATTAAAAAAAGGAAAAGGAAAGCTGAAGTGAGAGTAGAAAGAATGATGGTTTGGAGTCTGCAGAAGTATGAGTTGTACCTCTGCCCCTTCCTAGCTATGTGACCATGGGTTAGTAAACTAGCTTCTCTGAGCCTCAGTTTTCTCCTTTGTAAAATAGCAATTGTAATACCTGTTAGGAAAGGGGGAGCATCAAGTGAGATAAGGAACATTGTGTGTTCTGCTCTATAGACTGCTCTATAGCTACTCTCCAGGCCCCCACTCACACTGACCTTTCAGGTCCCCAGAGAGCCATTGCTGCATCTCCCCTCAAGGTTCTAGAGTTAGCCCTGAAGGGGTGGGGGAGGCTATCATGTCTCACGAGCCCCCAACATTGTGCTTCCCCCATGATCATCAGTTGATATCAATTAGTCCACCTGACTTAATTACCACTTAGAAATGCAGTAATACAGTTGGTACAAGACAACCTACCCTACCCTCTCCATTCCAGGACACAGCCTTCCACAGACTGCTGGGGAAAATGGCCTCACACTCACCAAACACGTGTGGCTAAAGGGTAACCCCAAGCTCCTGGGAATCTTTTGTGGAGCTCCTAGGATGCCCCCTTGAATGATGGTGTAGCTCTCCTGCTGGGCTCCTTGGAAACCTTTGAATCTGCTTTCCCTCATGATGCTCCCTCTGTCCTCGACTCCTCATGCAGACACTTCCACCATCTGGGGACACTGCTAGGATGCCAAATAAAAAGTCAAAATTCTTGAGGCCCTCCTCTACTGGAGGGGAGGGTGCAGAAGAGACTGAGACCCATGCCTCATCCATGGCCTCCTCCAAGAGATTCCTTCTCCAGGGCTGGGCTGAAGACTTTTACCATACAACAGCCAGAGGCTCCAGTCTTCTGGTGCCAAACTATCCTGAGGGTTTTGTACAAGTCCCACAACCATTAAGAAATGACTTCCTGTCACACCCGGCTAAAATGTCAGAGAGGGCCAGACCTTGTTCACACCTAGTTCACACCCCTGATTGATTCAATTGAGGTGGGATGTCCCCTACTAAAGGCAGGTAGGGGCTAAGTGGGGTGAAGAGATTGATGGTGGATTGACTCAATCCACCCCCACCCTTAGATATGTAAGATACTTTGCAAGCTTAAAGATCTCAATGATATTACCTGTTACCTCAGAGCTTTCAGGATTGTCAAACCATTTCTTCACAGCAGCCCTAGAACAGGAAGTTCATGCAAGTGTCAGGAGCCCATTTTACACTTGAGAAGACTGAGGCCCAAAGAGGTGAGGTGTCCTGTTCAAATCCTCCCTATTCTTTAGAGATGAGGTCACACAGCTCATTTTTACATGAGAGAGAAGCATGGAACTGTCCAAGACAGAGGGTCTCTTTTTTGGCTGATGGGCTGATGGCAAGGTCAAGGCCAGGGTGTCTGGCTAACTGGGAGGAGGGAGGAGGCAGCAGCATGGCCTGGTCTGGGGCTAACTAGATAAAGTGGGATCATTTACCAGTCAGGACAGCTCAGCCCCAGAAAGGGAATTCCAAGCCTCAGTTACTCAGGGCTTGCTCTCTGCAAGTCAGGAGACAGTGCTGAGTGAGACAAGGGGTGGGGCGAAGTACTCACTACTAGCTGTGTGACCCCCCCTGATCCCCCAAGGTAGGCCCCTGCCCCTCCCTGGGCCTCAGTACCTTCATCTGGGAAATGAAGATGATCATACTTTCGCTGCTTACCTCCTGAGGGTCTTATGAGGACCAAATGAGGCCTATGAAAGGTGCTTTGCAGTCCATGAAGGGCATGTAGTGGTCTGCATAGCCCTCCTTCAAGTTCAGAGACTGTCAGGAAAATTCAGTTTGCTCATGTCTTTGGGCCAAGGACAGTCTTATTGGCACCTGGCTAGGAGGTGATGAGTGAGATCACTAGAGTGCTTGGGATGATGGATAGCATGGTTGTTCCTTTCCCTGGTGCATGTCTTGTAGCAACAGCTGTAGGCTTTATATATCTTCTTCTGCATACTTTCTATGGTTAGTGTCTATATTTCCCTTTCTCTGTCTCTGCCTCTGGTTCTACTTCTCTCTGACTGGTTCTCTATGTCTGTCTGTCTCTCTTTCTGACTCCATCTGTTCCCTGTCTCTATATATTTCTGTATAAATGTATGTGTGAATGTCTGAATACCTCCTGATATTTTGTAATATCTAGTGATTTAGGTATGTGCCAATCTAGCAGTCCAGAGTAAAACAGAGAAGGAGCCCTCTCCTCTTTGCCTAAGGATCATAATGAAGGCCTGATAAGGAGGTAGCCTGAGTGCCAATGACTCAGGATTCCAGGTATCCATGGAGATGGACCCATCACTATGGCAACCAGCGATTGAAATCAGCTGATTTCCTGGACACCAAATTTTTTTCTAATGCTTCAACAAAGGTGCATGTACTACCTTGATCTGGACCTTCCACTGGAGAGAAAAAAAGAACCTCCTCTCACACCCTATTGCTTAGAGAAGCCAAAGTCAAGCATCCTGGGGTTTAGTTTTTGGACTACATGGCCCATAGAGTTTAATTGCCTATTTATCTTTTCATATTTACATGGATTGAATGATTCACCTCTTTTGTCATTTATAGTGACTGAGCCAAACCAGCTAGCAGCAATCAGTGGCAGGGGCTAGGCTCAGCTGGGCTTACATGAGTTCAAGTGTACTTTCTAGTAAAAGTAAAAATTCATTTTTTCTTATTGATTTATTACTAAAATCACAGGAAAAACCTCACTTCACTATTAGGTAGACTTTATTTGTACCACAGATGCCCAATGTCCTGCTCCAGGTCAGGTGCTAGAGGGAAGAGGGTGGTATTAATGTGCTGTGAAGAATAAAAAATCAGAAGAAATCATGCCAATAGTCTTGGTCTGAGTTCCACTCAGAATGAACCCACTTCCTCTGCTAAGACAAGGAGAAGATTTCTACTACCAGTCATATCAGTTTGTGCAAATGTCCCTCCAGCCATAATGTTCAATGTTCTAAGGACCTTCCCAGCCCTGTCTAACTGTGTGCTGTGGACACTCCTAGTTCTGCCAAGCCAGGTTATAACAATGACATTCAATGCTCTAAGAACCCTGCCAATTCTGGCATCCTTTGATCCTAAATAATCTCTGACGTCCCATGTTTCTGGTTGCTCCCAGCTCTGACGTTACATCTTCTCCGATCTATGGGTGTTGCCAACTTTAACAATCTATGATAATGAACAATCCCATGTTACATGTTTTGTGATCTAATTTTAACACCACCGCAGGAAGCATTTATTAAATCCTTACAATGTGCCAGGCACTGTGCTGAGTACTGGAAATACAAAGAAAGACAAAAGGCCTTCCTGCTCTCAAGGAGCTTACAATCTAAAAAACCTTCTACAAGTAAGCAAAGTGTGGGATAGGTCAGACATAATCAAGAGAAAGAAGGCAGGAGTATTATGGAGAACTGGGAAAGGCTTCTTCAGAAAGTGGGACTTTCTCTGGGTCATAGAAAGAAGCCTGGGAAGCTGGAGGCCAAGGTGAGGAGAGAAGGGAATTCCAGGCATGAGGGACAGCCAGTGAAAGTGCCCAGAGTTGGCAGATGGTGGGTCTTGTTGGAGGAACTGTAAGGAAGCCAGTGTTTCTGCGTCCTAAGGTGCCTGGAGAGTAGAAATAGAAGAGGACTGAAAAGGTAGGAAGGGGCCAGGTTATGAAGGTCTTTGCACACTTGTCAGAGGATTTCACATTTGATCCTCAGGTATTTAGGGAACCACTGGAGTTTATTGACTAGTTTGCAGGGAGGATTCTTGTAGAAAAATGCTTTATTTTTTTGTTAACATTTTGTTCTGAACTGTCTCCCATCCTCCCTAACCCACACTAGAGAAGGCAAGCATTTCTCTTCCTCTTCCCCTTCCTCATCCTCATCTTCCTCCTTCTCCTCTTCCTCCTCCTCCTCCTCCTTTTCTTCTTCTTCTTCTTCTTCTTCTTCTTCTTCTTCTTCTCCTTCTCCTTCTCCTTCTTCTCCTCCATATATATGGAGAAAGAGATAAGGATATTTGTGTATAGAACAATACTATGCATACTTCTGTTTATCATTTCTTTCTCTGGAGGTGAACTGAATCTTCCTTCATAGGTCCTTTGTTGTTGTTTTGAGTATTTATAATACTCAGAAAAACTCAGTCATTCACAGTTGTTTTTTTAACAGTATTGCTGTTACTATATACCATGTTGTCTTGCTTCTTCTCATCTCACTCTTCATTATTTCATGCAAGTCTTTCCATGTTTTTCTTTTTTGGAGGCGATTGGGGTAAAGTGACTTGCCCAGGGTCACACAGCTAGTAAGTGTCTGAGGCCAGATTTGAACTTAGGTCTTCCTGACTCCAGGGCACTCCACTGTACCACCTAGCTGCACCTTTTCCATGTTTTTCTAAAATCAATAGCTCATCATTTCTTACAGCACAGTTGTATTCCATCATAGAAATATGTTCTATGAACATCAGTTTGAGAGAAACTTGAAACACCCTCTAAAGGGCTCAGTTCCTTCATCTAGAAAATGGAACAATGATACTTGCCCTCCTCACCCCCAAACCATGGAGTACTATTTAAGTGCTATTAGCATTATTATTACCAGACCATACTACCTTTTCATTTTACTTTTATTTTAAGCCAAGGTATTTACTTCAGTTATTTGCTGATATCCCCTTCCCAAAAGAACTGTCACTTCCATCTAAATCTAACAGTGTACACGATATACTGTGACAATTAAATGAAGGATGTGAAAAGTTCTTCGTAATCCTTAAAAGCCTTGGGGTGGTCTTCAGAGAATTCTTTAAGTCCAGAGACTGTCTTTGGAAAATCAAAGGGTTCAGTTGAGCACTTGGACCAGGGACAGACTTATTGGCACCTGGCTAGGAGGTGATCAGTGAGACCACCAGAGTGCCTGGGGTGATAGATAGCATGTTTTGCAGTTAGTTTCTATATTTTTCTTTCTCTGTCTCTGTCTCTGCATCTACCTGTTTGTCTTGGTGTCTCTGCCTTTCTTCCTGTCTGTCTGTCTCACTTGTCTTTCTGTCTCTGTCTCTTTATATATATATATATATATATATATATATATATATATATATATATATAGCCATATGTGTGCCTGTGACATTTTGTAACCCCAAATGACTTAGGGTTATACCCACCTGAGTCAGTCTAGCCCTCCCTTCCTCTTGTACTAGGGATTATAACAGAGTCTTGATAAGCTGCTAGTTCCTGGAACTCAGGCTTCCAGGTAGGTATCCATGGAGACAGACCCATCACCTTGGCAACCAGTGATTGTAATCAATTGATGCTGCCTTCCTGGACATTATATATTTTTCCTCTGTTGAAATTATACTTCAACAAAAGTAGGTGGGCTACCTTGATCTGGACCTCCTGATGGAGAAGAGATGAGAGCATCATCTCACTTCCGCTTGCTTTAACAGGTCAGGGTGAAACTTCCTGGGCCTCCGTGGTTGCACTATGTAGCAAAAGGGGCTTGAAGAAAAAGGGTTCATCCTTTCATATTTACTTTGATTCAGTGATTCACTTCTTTAGTCATTTGCAATGACTAAATGAACCTAATGGCTAATAGCAGTCAGTTAGACAATGGTAGGGGACTCAGCTCTTGGTGGGCTTACATGGATTCATTTGGGCTACTTGGGTAGGGAAAAATACATTTTATGTTTATTTATGTATTTATTGCTACTAAAAATCAGGGAAGGACCTACTGCAGGATTAGGTAAACTGCATTTCCATCACACACACCCAATAAATATCCCAGGCCAGATACCTGGGGGAAGAGAGTGGTATTAATGAGCTCCAAAGAATCAAAGATCGTAGGGAATTATGCCAATATACATGGTATAATACCACCACCGCAGGAAGCATTTATTAAATGATTACCATGTGCCAGGCACTGTGCTGAGTACTGGAAATGCAAAGAGACAAAAGGCCTTCCTGCTCTCAAGGAGCTCACAAAAGGCAAAAAAACAAACAACCTTCTACAAGTAAGCAATGTGTGGGATAGATCAGACATAATCAAGAGAAAGAAGGCAGGAGTATTATGGAGAACTGGGAAAGGCTTCTTTTAGAAAGTGAGACTTTCTCTGGGGCTTGGAAAGAAGCCTGGGAAGCTGGAGGCCAAGGTGAGGAGGGAACGGAATTCCAGGCATGAGGGACAGCCAGTGAAAGTGCCCAGAGTTGGCAGATGGTGGGTCTTGTTGGAGAAACTGTAAGGAGGCCAGTGTTTCTGCATCCCAAGGTGCCTGGAGAGGGGTAAAGTAGAAGAGGATTGAAAAGGTAGGAAGGGGCCAGGTTATAAAGGTCTTTGCACACCTGTCAGAGGATTTTATATTTGGTCCTGGGGGTTTTAGGAAACCGCTGGAGTTTATTACTAGATTTAGAAGGAAGGTTAGTGTAGAGAAATATGTTTTATGAACATTGGTTCAAAGGGAGACTTTAAGTAGGTCATTTCCCCTCTTAAGGACTCAGTTCCTTCATCTAGAAAATGGGGACAGTAATACTTGCCCTCCTCACCTCTCAGGTGTTCTCCCAAACCAGCAAGTGCTATCCCAGTGCTATTACTATGATTATTACCAGACAATACTGCCTTTTCATTTTACTTGTACTTTAAGAATAGTTTTTACCTCCATCGTTTACTCATATTCCCTCCCCCAACAGAACTGTAATTTCTGAAAAAGAAAAATAGTCAAGAAAAACCACTCCAAGCATGTGAAAGTATCTGAAAGTGTGTATTTTCTTCTTTGAAGATTAAAGGGGGAGTGTGAAAGTATTTTGTGCTTCTTAAAATACTTGTGATGATTTCTCTAGCCTTAAAGTTCAAAAAATATCATGAAAAGTTAGAGTTCTGTTGAATATTTAGGCTGGGGACAGCCTCATTGGTGCTCAGCTAGGAGGTGATCAGTGAGATCGGGAGAGACCCTGAAATGATGGATGGAATGTTTGTCCCCATTCCTGATTCAGGTCTTGTTACAAGAGCTG
>JAQQSW010012088.1:0-12602 GCA_028646575.1 Pseudocheirus occidentalis | reverse complement strand
TCAGGTTGTTGACTCTCTTTTCATGACTTTCTTGCATCATTCTCATTTCTCTTTCCAATTTTTCCTCCACTTCTCTTATTTGGTTTTCAAAGTCCTTTTTCAGTTGATGTATAGCTAGTAGGCATTCTTCCAGTGTCTTGGAAGCATGGTGAACAAACATGGTGAACGCTTCTTTTTTAACATTTTATTTTAAAATATATTTTATTTTCCCCCCAGTTGCATATAAAGATAATTTTTAACATTCATTTTTACAGTGAACAGTTCTTGATAGGAAAGTAGATGTAAATGTTGGAGAATAGATTTATTGGAAGCAACACCATGGAAAGATTGCTCAATATTTAGAGTCTGAGCATATGTGTGAGTCAATATCCAGCATTTATTAAGCACCTACTGTGTCAGACACTATTAATTGCTGAGATTACAAAGAAAGATAAAAAAACCGGGTTGTCTTCCTCCAGAAGTCTACCTTAATGATAGAGACAATATGTATATGTAATTAGGTGTATGCAGAGTAGATGGAAGGTAATATTAGAGAAGACAGTATCCCTAAGGCTGGGGTTGGGGGCTAGGAAAGAAGCCTTTTGCAGAATGCATGTTTGAGCTGAGTCTAGAAAAAAGTTAGGGATTTTAAGATATGGAATGGCTTTGGAGCCAGAAGGACCTAGATTATAGGCCTTCCTCTAGTGCTCTTGGTCCCTGTAAACCTGATTGAAGTCCCTTACCCAGACTGGCTTAGGGCCCCAGGCAGATCCTGATCTGCTTTGATAGGGGACATTTCCTCATAGGAACTTCCCTACACCCATGAAATCACAGGCCTGGTTCAAATAAAGCGTGCATGTGGTCAAAAATGAGGAAAGCCAAGCAGGGCTGGGGAATCTGTCTCCTCGAGGCCACATGTGGCCTTCTAGGTCCTCAAGTGCAGCCCTTTGACTGCATCCAACCTTCACAGAACAAATCCTTTTGGGTTCCCCACTCCTGGTATGGTTTTTCAAAAGAGGAAACCTGTATTGACACTCTTGTGTACTTGGAAGGTTTTCTGACTCAACTAAAAAATGTAAGATGAAAAAAATCTAAACAAATCTCCTAAGAACAGCGAAAATAAAAGGAGAAGCTAAATAATTCTTAATCGCTGACACCAAAACAAACAAGCAAACATAAAAACCCCAAACCAACCAAACAAAACCAAAAAAACTAACGAAAACTTCCCAGTTTTCTGTTCATGAAGAGCACCTAAGCTTCAGCTCTGACATCTAGTGGCCACTGTGATAATTACACATTTCCTAATCCACCTGCAGAAAGGGATTTTTTTTTTTTAAGGGCAGCTCACATGCAATGAATGTTATATAAAATGAATCAGGTACAGTGGGATTTTCAGTTGCTTCTTGTGCTCTCCAAATATAGCTAGTCATTGTTTAGAGGGGTGAGAAAACAGCACTCTCTATTTAATTTTATTTAGAATAAGTTGTAAAAATGTTTAAATAAGCAAGTATGAGGAAAATGCAAGTGAGGGTGAGCCAAAGCGAAATAAATGAGTCTTTGTTAGTGTTCAAGTGTCAGTCTTTAGTAAGAGCCTTCTCATGAAGCCTTTGAAAGAGTTAATTAACTCCCTTCTCCAGGACTTGGCTGCAGAATCTCCCAGGGAAGCCTGTGATCACTGAATCCATCTTGTCTCAGATCACAGATACCAGAATCTCTACATTATGAGCCAACAAATGCTTTCTCAGCTTTGCAAAACATCAAATGCACTGATGTGGTAGGACCCCCTTTACTTCCTTCTCTTTCTTCTCAGCCATGATAGGGTCCATAAAACCACTACCTTTATCATCTGGGATTTGAGTTTTGAAGAAACAGAATTCTGGCAAATCCAGGTGGAAAATGATCCTATTCAACCCTTCTTTTTTTTTCCAGAATTGATGCCTAAGGTCTAGTGACAGGTTCTTTTGAGTGGCACATTGAAACAATGTCGAAGTTATCTGCTTTGAGAGTGGCATAGGGGATAGAGAGTGAGACTTGGAGTTAGGAAGGCCTGATTTCAAATCCTGCCTCTTATTATTGTGTGACCAAGGACAAGTCATGGAATTCCTCTCAGCCTCAGTTTTCCCATCTGTAAATTTAGTGGTTGGACTTTCAATAACCTCTAAGACTCCTTCAAGACCCAAATCTATGTTTTTTATGTGAAGATTTGCTTCTTCATTTTTTCGGGGGGGGGTTTGTTGCAGAAGACAGACATAGCATATTTAAATATATTCAGGTAAGAGATAGACCTAAAGATCCAACCTCAAAGTGACATCCTCACTCTCCCCACCAGCTTAGGTGCCTGGGTGGTCTAATAAATGAAGATATATTTGGGAATATGCAGTGTAAGGCATAAAGGAGATGGAGAAATCTGTAGAAGTAGAAGAGTCATTGTGGAGAGGTATAGGAAAGGTGGCAAAACAAGAAGACAAAGAGTAAGCCAAAAAAGGCAGAAAAAAGGGACTTGGATTGTAAATAGAAGTTTCTTCTTTTTTCTTCTTTTTCTTCAAATGGAGGAAAAACAGGACGGTGCAGGGAGAGTGCAGAGAACTAGAAATGGCTACAGTTACTCCCTTCGTCCTAGCTTGGGTCAGGGGGAAGACAGGAAGAGGACAGTGAAGTGAGCTCTAAGGATTGCTGTCTCTTGCAGGAACAGAGATGCCCCTTCACATGCTGACACCTTGGGGCAGAGCCTCATTCACCTATGATAGTTGTAGCTCGACTGAGGGCAAAGGGGAGATGACAAGTCAGGAAGGAAGCTCAGAAGTGCTGGTGGCAGTCGGGAGAACCTAGAGGAAATGAGGGGGCCTGAGGTGCCATGGAAGCTACCAAGTCAAGGAGAGCAGGGGTCCTTTCACAGAGAGAGAGATGCGCCCTGACTTATCTTCTTTTAAAACATCATTATGTCACAAAGAACATACAATTAAATGTCATTTATTGATACCTTGTTTGTTGTTTAATCATGTTGGACTCTTTAGGACTCTCTTTAGGGTTTTCTCAGCAAACACACTGGAGTATTTGGCCATTTCTTCCTCTAGTTCATTTTACAGATGAGGAGACTGAGATAAGCAGGGTTAAAGGACTTGTCCAGGTTCACACAGCTAGTAAGTGTCTCAGGCTGACTCCAGGGCCAGAAGCACTCTCGTTATTGCACCACCTATACAATCCAATAATACCAAGTCCTAAAAAATAATGGCTGTTGTTCAGTGTTACTGTGCAAAGGATTAGAACTAGAAGGGAGGTCAGAGGTCATGGAATCCAACCCTCTCCTTTTACTTATAAGGAAACTAAGGGCCGAGGAAGGCAAAGCGATTTGGCTGAGACCATCTTACTCTTCATTTACATTTGCCTTGACTAGGAAATACAGATAGGTGTGACTTCTGGTGGATTCTCATATGGGTGTGTATATGACATTCATGAAGGAACATTTCAGCAATAATAATGCACTGCACCTATTTTTAATGACTAAATGATGATCCACACAATACTAATGGAAAAAAAAAGTAGAGAGCCTCCTGTGGAGCTCCATTGCCATGCCCCATTCTGAGGCTCTTAATGTTTATTCTGATTGTTTTATCGTGTTTCCTGGGCAATTCCTGTTTCCAGGAATGATTCTGGCATCAGTTTCCCAGAAATCAGGCTTTCTGGGGTTTTTCCCCCTATTATTATATGGCTTCTTTCCCTGTCCCCTGACCCCATGGAATTACAGTAGGCATATACCTATTTAATCTCATATTCAGAGGACATTGGAAAGGTGTTTCTTAGTTCTTGGGAAAAGAATCTAAAAGCTATTTAAATTATATATTTTTTCAAAGCAACACAAATAAAAACTCCTCAAAATGGGAAAAAAATCTAGAAATTCACATCAGAGACAAAAAAAAAGAACTCTCTGTTTTACTGTACTAGAAAATATCACTTGCTACTTGCTTGGGAAGAATCAATTGGAATTATGCAAAGGTATATGAGTGTTGCAGAACTCATGCAAGTCTCACAAGAAATTTGTGAAATTTGAGGTGTATCAACCCCAAAGAAATTTCTGGTGATTTCTGAATTAAGGTCGCAGATAAAATGGGGCAAAAGTAGGCTAATAAGACCCACAATGTGGAAACCCTTTGGAAGGTTTCATGCCTCCATAATGGCAGAAAGCTGCTCTAACTTGAATGATTCCATATTTGCAGAGTGTCCTTTCTTCCACTGTTTTTCAGATTCTTCCCTTCATCTTGACGACTGGGTTCCTGGTTGACAAGTCACTGACCTTTGCATGGTTGATCTTCACACACTGTCATGAGGGACCACGTTCTTTGATTTATTCTGGTCTGTACCCAGTGTAAAGTGAGTATTCTAGACTAGATTATTCTAAAGCCAAAAGATAGGCTCATGTCAGAGCTCCATGAATGTGCCTCATTTTTTTTTTTCCAAATTGAGTCTTTTCCCTCTTCTACCTGCTCCCTATCACCTACCACTTGGTAGCACTTGGTCATATCTGATCTTTGTAGTTTCCAAAGTTGAGCAAAATGGCAAAAACATAGGAAAATGTCTTTATGATACTTTCCATAGAGCGGAAGCCTAGAAAAATATGGAAAGAAATGATGTACAAGGAAATAGCACTTACGGATTCTAAAAGTTGGGATATAGAAGAAAAACCTTCCATGTTGGGAAAAACATGAAAGACCCCATTCTAATTGTCTGAGTAGAAGATAGGATAGAAAGGGGAGATAATCTTGATAATTCAGCTATTTTATTATTATGTTTGATCTTTCTCTTTATACCTGGATTGACATATTTTAGTAACAAACCAGACTCCATTGTTAAGAAGGTAGTTTGTTTTGGAACACTACCAAACCTTGGTTTCTGACCATCTTTTTTGATCCCAGTACCGTCATCCTATCCTTTGACAGCTCAAGGGACCAAACAATATCTCTCTATAGGAAGCAATTAACCAATTATCTTTGAGGGATATGAAGAAAAAGATCTTTGCTGGCTATGTTGGCCAATGACAAGAATAAGCCTACCTTTGAATGCAAGCTAAGCATTGCCTACCAGCCTAGAGAGGGACATGTACTTTCTGGGTTTGAAAGGTATTCCTACCCACACAACTTTTGGTGGCTCAGGGAATAATGGAAAAAGGAAAAACAGATAGAATAGATTCGTCTAAGGGGACTTTTCAAAAAGTAAAGCGACAAGGACAAAAAGAGGAGGGTATGAGGTCATGGTATTAAATGAATATTTGTCTCCTGGCCACTGAACAGGACTGAGAAACCCAGGCCAATCACATCCCTTGGAGACTTGCATCTACTATGCTCACAGATGGGGAGGAGGACTGAAGGGACTAAGGTCACCAAACCTGCCAATTACCTAATGCCTTTAAGTCCTTTCTGTAGCAGCAGAGGGAGGAGGTCTAAACACCTGAATATAAACACTCACACTGTGTTCTTGAAACTGCAGGGTTTGGGGCACGCCTGTTCACTGGTTTCATGCTGCCTGGGTCAGGCACCTAGCCCATACAGTGGTTATTTTAATTTATTTGGTCTTATTTATTTTGCTTCCATGGTTATTAGTAAAGGTCTGTATATACTTAAGCGGTACTTGTGTGATCAGTATTATTCTACCATGTTAGTATGATTTAATTAAAACACAATAGCAGAGGAAATAAAGCATTCTTCCTAGTAGGTGGGGACTAAGCCAAGAATATAATTGGATAAATGCACATAATGCACCCCTACATCAATGAGTCAAGCTCTGCCTGCCACCCCAAGACTGTCAGAGTTAGTAGCCAGAACCACAGAGATGTTGGCTTTTACCCAGAGTTCCCTCTGATGTTAGACAGAGTATAAAACTTGGGGGGTAAGTGTGGGATGGCTGGTGCCTGGTCCCTATTATTGAATGGGATCTGTCAAGTGCCCAGCAGCATCTCCTGGTGGTTAATGTGCCTTCTGAAGTAGAAACATTTGGGGAAGGGACGAGAAAGGAAGTAGCAGGTGGGGAGGACGGTGCTTGTCCCCGCAGTAATTAACAAAAGCTAGCATTTATATAGCATTTTATGGCATATAAAGCATTTTACAAACATCAGCTCATTTCATCCTCCCAACAACCATGGGAAGCAAGTGCTATTATTATCCCATTTTATAGATGAGGAAACTGAGAACAGAAATTAAAGGAACAGCCTAAGGTCTCTCATAGCTAATCAGTGTCTGAGGTTGGGTTTGAACCCAGGTCTTCCTGACTTTAGGTCCAGAATTCTATTCACTGTGCCATCTACCTGCCATAACCATACCTAGACATTCTCTAGCTGGGCTGTCAGTCAACTAGCATTTTTAAAATGCTTATTATTTGTCAAGGATTGGTTTTTTGTGCTTACGCTCGTGCACTCAGAATCAGTGTTTCTTAACATCGTCTACTGGAGTAGGGTTAAAAGTATCTTCTCTATTTCAGGAACCAGACCCACAAAGTTTATTAGCAGTTTTAATAAAATGAAGCACCCAAACCCAGCATCTGTTAGTACTTAGCAATAATACCGCTTATCTTCCCAGGCTACCACAAGCTCCACCACCCCTCCGCCACATGCACATGAGCCTCGCAGGATAGTGATTGGAATCTGAGTTACCTACTTTATTGGTCATCTCTCCAGTGTAATGACTTACATTATCTCAGAGGGGGCATAGTTAATCGCTCTCAAGTCACAGAGGGCAATACTAAGTGGATTATGTGACTGAAATTTTATGCTACTGCTAGAAAGGAGAAACAGAGAAGGAAGTGGGATGTAGGCTGAGGGCTCAGGAGACTAGTGTTTCCAGGTCCGTACGAATTTTCTGTATTAGTATAGTAACTACAATATTATTTTTTTATTTTTGTGCAAACATATATGTAAGTGGAATATCAGAGTCAATTGGTAATATTTTTTTCTTCACTGTATTGCTTTCTGACAACTCTACAGCAGCTCCGTTTGAAATGTCTCCCCTGATAACAGCCAGGGAGGTTAATGTGACTAAGGTCTTGTAGAGAGGCAGACGCTGACTCTCCTGCAGACACACACAAGTAAGGCCTCCTTAATAGGTTCGTTTCTTCCAGAAGCACCCCCGCTGTTTCCAGACATTACATAAAACTGATTCTAGGCTCCTGGACCCAGGGGACCCACTGTCAGGCCCTGCATCCGTTACATCTCCATTCTTCATTTCCCAAGGTAGCAGAAGGATTCCTCGGCTGACAATTTGTGTTGTCAGAGGATGTCTATTCCAGGTTATTAGCTGTCTCTCTCAGCCATCCTTGAAGGCAGTTTGGTACATTAGGTCTATTTTTCACATAGGGAACCTCAAGGATGAAGGCTAAGTCTATATAGAAAGAAACAAAGGGGAGACTTACAAAACCTAATTTATTGGAATGCATTCAGATTATTACAAGTTCCAAAGTGAACTTTGGGATATTCCCCCTCATCTTGGCCATCTACACAAAACTTAACTCAATAATCTCTCATTTTCCCCTTTTGTGCTACATAGTCCAGTCAGATAGAATGAATGTCCAGCCTGATGTTAATCACATCTTAGCACTGAAAGGACAAACTGTTTTGTTTTCATGTCCGTAATGCCCTAGGGTGGTACTTTGCATATTTTTTATTTTTTGGTCTGGATCTATGATTTAATTGGTATATGGAGCTCCTGGTGGCCAATATAGACTGGCACCTCCTCTGCTACCCAGAATATGTGTCAGAGATAGGATTTAAAGCCAGGTCTTACTGACTTTGAGGCAAGATTCTATCCACTCTGCCATGTTGCCTCTCATCCCTTACACACAGTAGTTCCTTAATAAGAGCCTGTCAAATTGAACTCACAGTCAGGTGATACCAACTCATAATCATGCTTATTTATCTAAATTCTTAGAAATGATTCCCAGAAGAATGAAGCTTTTTTCTTAAGAGAAACAAATATTAGGATGTGGCTTTCAGAAATGCTTCTCCTTGTATCTGATGAATTGTATGATATTATGGTTTGCTACAGTTAAAATGAGAACATTTAAGTATTGGGAATATACAATGACAGGTGCCTCCTTATTGAGGGACCATTACTTTTTCTGCTTGTTGGTCAGGCTACAGAAATGGTGGACCTAGACCTGTCAAAACGTTTCATAAAAAGGAACATGACTTCTTTCAAATTTAAACCCCAGGGATTCTTTTGATAACATATGCAGTACATGTGTAGGCAAAGGGCTTTCTGCACCCAGGTGACCTGTCTGTGGGGGGCAGCTCATTCGAGGGGAAAAGCGTGTTCTCTTGCTGTGATGCATCTGGAATGTGGCAAGGAGCTGTCTTCTGAGTTCTTCTATTCTCTGAATTGACAGCCCTTGCTCTGCTCATGACATACATGCTATGAAAAAGAGAACTGGAACGGATGTGTTTTGGCAGCAGCAGCAGCTGGTAAATTTTCAGGCTTTCTCCCCCTAAGTCTTTCCCCCACCTCTGTGACAGAGTTGACCTGTGCAGCAAGAAGATGACTGTCAGGAGAGAGAAGATTGGGCAAGGTCCATTATGATCACAAGCCTTTTCTGAGGACTGTGTTCTGTTCCCTGGCTTTCTTTGCAGAGCAGAAATACATTTCTGTGACTTTTGAAGCTGCTTTACATTCAATAAATATCTATCAGGTGCTTCTATGTACAAAACACTGTGCTAGCACTATGGCGGATATTAAGAAGAATGAAACAGTGCTTTGCTTTGTTTTGTTTTCCCTTTAGAAAAATTTATAATCTAATGGGGGATAAGATATATGCATTGGAGGCAGTTAGAAATGTCACCAGCATGGAACCTGGTTTCTAGTCCTGATTCTGCCACTAATTAGCTGTATGACCATAGATAATTTACTTGACCTCTCTCAGTCTCAGCTTCCCTGTTTGTAAAATTGGGGGGTTGGGGAAGAAAGTGGACTAGATGATATTTGAGCTTCCTCCTAGTTCTAACATCCTGAAATTTAATAATTCTTTAAATAACTATAATATGTGAAATTACAGTAAAAGAAAGGGTATAGAACACCAGACCTGGTGTCAGCCTTCCTGAACTCAAATCTGGCCTTAGACACAAGCTATGTGACCCTGGGCAGGTCATTTAACCCTGTTTGCCTCAGTTTCCTCCTTTGTAAAAGGAGCTAGAGAAGGAAACAGCAAACCACTCCAGTATCTTTGCCAAGAAAATCCCAAATGGGGTCATGAAGAGCCAGATGCAATTAAACATGACTGAATACCAAGCATAAAAGAGGTGAGGAGCTAGGGTAATCCAGAAAAGGCAGAAATTGTTCTCAACTGCAATAACTGGGGAAGGTTTTGTGAAAGACACAGTGTCCCAGAATGGGCAGGAATTTGAAAGTCAGAAGGGGGCCAGAAGAAATGACAATTCAAAAGCATGAAGATGAAGGAAAAGTATGGTGCGTAACTGGAGAAGACTGGTCCAGTTTAGTTTGAACATTAGAAGGTTTAAGGAGAATAGTGGGCAGTAAAATTGGGTTAGATTAAAGAGCCAGATTCTGAAATGCTTTAACATCAGCCTAACGAGTCTGACCTTTATTCTGTAGGTAATAAACAGCCATTAGAGCTTCTTTGTTGTGGGTTTTTTTTTTAACGTGGGTGATGCAATTGCTATGTATTACAAAGCTCTCAAGGTATGCAAGATAGATTGGAATGGGGAGAAGGTGACTAGAGGAAGTAAGATTAAGAAGCTATTACAAATAGTTTAGGCAAGAAATATTAAGGTTCATATTTTAGGTTGGAAAAAGCAGAAGTATGAGAATGAAACTAGCCTGATTGTCCACTGTGAGGCTGTAAGACTTAGTGGCGGCAGCAGAGGACAGCGTTGTTCTTGTTCAGTCCAGCCTTGGAACATCTATGTCTTGCAGTGGTTGAGATCATTGCTTTCAGCTCAGGGTAGCCATAGCATAGCCAATTCTGGGGAGAAGCAAACAGCATTGTACAAATATGCCCCATTTTTAAGGACTGTAGACAATGTGAGGAGAAGTAGAAGAAGAGATTGCCAAATCTGAAGGTTAAATTAAACCAAGAAACCAGTCCTGTTGACATGAGGCCAAAAAGGCAGATGGAGCTAAGATCAACAAAGCTGACACAGATATTTCAGGACAAGGCTAAGGCCATAGTGTCTGACACAAAAGCTAACAGGAATTGGTAAACATTTCAACAGGGTACTGGGAATTTTCTGCTGATGGCATCACAATCTCTATGAGCTAACTCTCACTTTGATTTCTCTATTTTATTAAGTGCTGATGCCTGCGTTAGTATGGGATCTGACAGATTAATGAGAGCTAATATGAATGAAGTGGAATAGAGAAGCATATTGCAGACAGAAATGATAAGATTCAGTTTATTATTAGAAATAGGATGAAAGGAAGGGAGATAGCAAAGATAACCTTAAGATTAGAAGTCTGAGTAACTCACAATGCCACTAAAAAGCATTAGGGACTTTCACGGGTGGAGCCAAGATGGCAGAGCAGAGAAAGAGGAGTTTTCCCAACATTACTATCAAAATAACTCTAAAATAATACCTCAAATCAAATTTTGGAGTGGCAGAGCAAACAAAAGACATTCTTCCAGCCCAAGACAACACTGGAGGTCAGAAAAAGAGATTAGTGACATGGGTGAAGAGTCTGACCCAGAGCCCATCTAGATGAAACACTGGTTGCAGGACTAGGTAGAAGAGACAGATGCAAGAGCAATTTTGGGAGCCCTCAAGTCAGAGACAGTAAAGGGACCTGGCAATTGTTCAGAAAGAGATTACAGGGCACCCTGTGCTAGCACTGGATGTAAGACCAGGTGTTGTTTGGCAACTCCATTATTTATACCCACTTCTGTTGTCAGAATTCGAGTTGAGAAGGGAGCACTTCCTATCAAGCGGGAGTAGGAGCCCTGAAGGACAGTATTACTTTTAGCCCCAAGAGATCAGGAACCCTGAGGAACAATGTCATTTCCAGTCCCAAAGGAGGAGGGAGTCTTAGGAGAAATACTGATATCAATCCTAAGGGATCAGAGAGCCTTTTCTGTGCAAGAACCAGAGTATAGACCAAGAGAGGAGTGACCACACTTCTCCTCACTGAAAACACCAAAAACTTCCAAACTCCTGGAACTAGCTCTGAGAATAGCAGTGTGGAAAAAAAAAACTTGAAACTTGAGACAGAGTCCCTTCACCCCTCCCCCCCAAGCTAGGCACAGAGTCCAACAATAGCATAATGTTCCAAATCAAGAAATAGGCATAAAAATGAGAAATAACAAAAAAAAAGAACCCAACCATAAAAACCTCCTATGGTGATATGTACGATCAAGACAAAAATTCAGAAGAACACAATGAAGTCAAAACAGCCACAAGCAAAACCTCAAGAAAGAAAAAAAAGTGAATTGGACACAAGCCCAATATCAGTTCCTGTAAGAACTTTAAAAAATTATTTTCAAAATCAAGTAAGAGTGATAGAGGAAAAATTAGGTAAAGAAATGAAAGCAAAGGGGAAAAATATGAAAAGACAAGTAACAGTTTGGTAAAAGAGACACAAACAATATTGAGGAAAATAACACATTAAAAAGCAGAATTGATCAAATGGAAAAAGAAGTACAAAAGCTCACAAGAAAATAATTCCCTAAAAATTAGAATTGGTCAAGAGGAACTAATGACTCCATGAGATATCAAGAAGCAATGAAACAAAGTCAAAAGAATGGGGAAAAAATAGAAGGAAATGTGAGATATCTCACTGAAAGAGCAACTGAACAGGAAAAGAGATTGAGGGGACATCATTTATGAATTACATCTGAAAGCCATGATCAACAAAAGAGCTTAGACACCATATTTCAGAAAATTATCAAGGAAAACTAGCATTACATCCTTGAAACAAGGAATCTCTTAAAGAGATCCCAAAATGAATATTCTCAGGAATATTATAGCCAAATTCCAAAGTTCCCAAGTCAAAGAGAAAATACTTCAAGCAACAAGAAGCATTCAAATACTGTGGAGCCACAGTCAGGATCACACAAGCTACCACACCAAAGGAGTGTAGAGCTTGAAATATATTTGGAAGAGGATTACAACCAAGAATGAACTATCCAGCAAAACTGAATATAATCCTTCAAGGGAAAAAAATAGATATTTAACAAAACAGAGGACATTCAAACATTTCTGATGAAAAGACCAGAGCTGAGTAGAAAATTTGACTTTCAAATAAAAAACTTAAGAGAAGCACAAAAAGAGTAAATTTGAAAGAGAAATCATAAGTGAGTCAGTAAAGTTAATCTGTTTACCTCTCTATATGGGAAGATGATATATGTATCTTCTAAGATCTTTATCATTATTAGAGAAGTTAGAAGGATTCTACACAGAAAAAAGGAGCAGGAGTAAATCATTTATGATGGAAAGATGTTTTTTAAAAAAAGATAGGAGAGAAAGAGGGATGCCCTGGGAGAGAGTGAAAGAGAGAGGAAGAATGGGGAAAATTATCTCCTATAAAAGAGATATTCAAGGAAGAGCTTTTATGATGGAGGGGAAAACGGGGGGAGCACTGCTTAAACCTTATCCACATCACATTTAAACTGGTTTAAAGAGTGAAAAAAAATATATC
>JAQQSW010012087.1:0-12603 GCA_028646575.1 Pseudocheirus occidentalis | reverse complement strand
TCTACAAGAAGTGTGGGGGGGATGATAGAAAGGAGGGCAACTGGGGGGGAAGGATAATCAGAAACAAATACTTTTGAGGTGGGATAGGATCAAAGGAAAGAATAGAATAAATGGGGGGCAGGATAGGATGGAGGGAAATATAATTAGTCTTTTACAACTTGACTATTATGGAAGTGTTTTGCATGACTACCCATGTATACCCTACATCAAATAGCTTGTCTTCTCAATGAGGGTATGTAAGGCCAAGCATGAGCAGCTTTCCAGAGGACTGCTGCTATGAACAGCTTCAAGGTTCTCATTACATAGTATAGTTAATTCTCTATTTATTCAGCAGTAAATTAAGTCAAAACATTCACAGAAGTATAGCATTCACAATGTTATGACATAATAACTTATCACTAAAATGGCCACATAGTTTTCACCAAAGTTTTAAACAAAGGAAAAGGACATATATATAGTTTTAAACAAATACATTTATTTAGTAACTTGATCATCCTTAAGGAGGCCTCCTTAAGGGACACAAAGTACAAAGGTTGAAGTTCTCCATTCCTAGGTCACATTGTCTTCATCTCTCAGTCAAAAAGTCTTCTTTCTTCTTAATTGGAGATTAGTTTCCAGTCATCCTTAATTCAATCATCCTGAAAAGGTACAGGATACAGAATATACAGTTCTCCACCCCTAGGCCACAGTAAATCATGATCTTCTTAGTTTTCATTAAATACCCAAGGAGAGGTCTTTTCATCTTGATTTGAGGCTGACTCTCAGTTTCCATGGTTCCTCTCCCATGGGGCCAGTTCCTATCTGAATCCATCCAACTTTCACCTGGGTTCAAAGGCAGGAAGCTCCCAACTCCTCATTCAGCTACTTGTCTGCTTCCTGTTCCATGTTGTAGCTCACAATGTCCAGCCCACCTCAGGTACTTCACAGTTTCTGTTCCTGGGAAGGCAAAACTTAAGAAAGCCACAATAACATTCATACACATTGTTGGCACCATCATCAATTCATTTTCTGCCTGTGAAATCAACATAGATCCAACAACAAGGTCTGAGGAATGAACACAAATCATGAATACAGTCCCAGGACCTCTGAAAATGTCAGTAAGACCCTCCTTCAGGATTTCTGTAAACATACAAGAAGAAAATCCTCTTTTAAGGCTTCTTAACCCGCAGTAAGGTCCCAGGGCTTGTGGAACAACATCAGCATCTTCTATCAGCATACAAATCTGACAAAGTAATATCAAAACAGACAAAGTACCAGCACCACAGCCTTCCCAACTGTTCTTCCAGTTCTTCTCTCTTCTCGTTTCTTAGTTCTTCTCAATTGTCTTCTCAGTTCTCAGTTCAGTTCTCAGTTTTCCATTCTGACACCACAAGTTCTGTTCTCCATTCTGTTCTCAATTCATAGCAGTTCTCAGTTCTCAGGATCCTAGCAGTTCTCTCTCTCTCTCAACAATTCTGGCTCTTTAGCTTGGGCTTTTCCTTATATGTGGTATTAGCTCCTCCCTGTTCCACCCCTTCCTGTTACATCAGAAACTTCCTCCCACTGTGGGATTCACAAGTTCTAGATCTTAATACTTGATACAGTCACTTGAAACAAGGTGCTAAGTACCTGTTTGATTGCCAATACAAGGGGCAGAGAAGATCTTCAAATCCCCATTACCATTATAGGGTGGGTTGAGGAGGGAGGAAGGAAGAGAATGTAGAACTCAAAGTTTTAAAAATGAATGTTAAAATTGCTTTTACGTGCAAATGGGAAATAAGATATACAGGCAATGGGGTATAGAAATCTATCTTGCCCTATGGGAATATAGAAGGGAAGGCAATAAGGGAAGGGGGAAGGGGTGGTAGAAGGGAGGACAGATTTACGAAAGGAGTAATCAGAATGCATGCTGTGTCCTGGGGTGGGGAGGAAGGCAGAGATGAGGAGAAAATTTGGAATTCAAAATCTTGTGAAAGTGGATGTTGAAAACTAAAAATAAATTAATGAATTAAAAAGAAAAAATAAAGTAAAAATTTAAAAAAAGAAATTCTGAATGCCTACAAAATGAAAGAACTGAAACAGATGGTCTCTGAGGTTCCTTCCAACTCTAGATCTGTGATTCAGTGTTCCCATGGGAAGAAGAAACAGGGGAGACAGACCAATGAAGACCAAGTCTTTTGAGCATTGAAAATATTCTCTGCCTGCTGCCAATCCAATATGCAGAACTTTGGAAGCTGATTTTGGCCATGATGACTCAGGTTTAGTACTATGTGCAGATGAAAAGCCTTCTAATTGGATTTGGAGCCAGCAAAACTGATGATTCAGGAGAGGCTGAACTGGAACTGAATGTTCACGTAAAAAGCCCAAGATGACAATTTCTTACTCTCTTTCAAGTGAAGAAGAGTGCCTTGAGCTTCTGGGTGGAAGAGTAAGGACAGCTGCTCTATCTTCTACCCTATTACCAAGTGTCCCACCAGTATATGTTGCCTCTGTTTGTTTATTCTTCTAGTTTTAGGTAAATGAATATCCTGATATGGGAATGCCTATATGACAGGTGAGAATGGAAAATAGAAATCATAAAGATCTCACTAGCAATTGGGGTCAGTGACAAAGTCTGATGGAGTAGTTGTGGCTGATAGCATAGGTACTGTCTGCAGACAGAGGGGAAAAGACTATCTTTCCCACCCCCACCCCTAATAACTGGCTGCTTCAGGGATTGTAAAAATGGAGAGAAATGCTTGTTAGGAACTCTGGAAAAGCACTAGTTATCCCCTGCCAGAGAGTTACACTTAAGGAGTTAAGGAGGACTCTAAGACAAAAGAAAAGGACTTTCTGGGCCAAGAGTTGAGAAGTACCTCTTGGTCACATATATTCCCTCTCTATATCCATCATTTACATTATATTTGAAGTCTGAGTCCACTCTTCCCCAAGAACCTTGGGTTTATAAGGAGAAAATATGCTACCAGTTTGGGGTGAGTGAGAGATATTTTCTAACTACAGCTAATACTATGCCTTCTCAGTTAATAACCTTTCCTAGAAGCCAATACAGTCTGCTGGTTGGCTGATAACAAATGGGAGCTCAGGATAGTATTAGAAAATACAATCCCTCATAGTTATCCCTGATACAATGCAAGTTTGACTGATAATCCCAAAGGTAATATTATACATGTCTAGTACTTACCAAGGGAAAGAGTGTAAATTGAGAAAAGAGGAGAGATATGTATCGATCCTTAAGGAATATTCTTAGGAATCAGGAAAAGCCTGAGGTAGCAGAAACGTCTCTGATGGAGACAGACAACTGTTTGTGATATCAGAGAAGACTGATATACATGTCTAGTACTTCTTGAGTTAGTCTTGCTTTTACTAATATAATTAAAGTATTTTTTTAACCATTCAATATGTACTTCCTCAGCCCTTTTCTTCCTTTTTTTCAAGAATCATCACTCACCTTTTGCTCTTTTCCCTAATCATAGAGAATTAGGTGTTACCAATCCTCCTGAACACTGATCTTTTTATCTCATTCCCTCCCACCTCTTCCAAGATCTTTCTGTAATAGTCATTTTGTCTCTCTCTCAGTCAACTTCAGTTCAATTCAACTACTCTGCTGGCTCCTTCCCACCTTCCTGAGCAAATATGCTCAGATCGCCCCAGACCTTCCCTTCACTTTTCTAGCCTATCCAACTATCATCCCACCTATCTCTTCCCCTTTACTGCTAAGTTTCTTGAAAACTATCTGCAACTAATGTCTCTACTTCTTCATAAACCACTTTCTCCTTTATTCCTTAAGATCAGCCTTTAATGCCATGTTTCCAATGAAACTTTTTTTGTCAAAGACCGTCATTGTTACTCCCTAATCACCAATCCATTCTTTGCCCTATTCCATATCATCTTGATCTGCCTGCAACTTGGGGATTATTGACCAAATTTTGCTTTTGAATATGTTCTTCTCCTGTGACACCATATTCTCTTAATTCTTCTCTGATATCACAAACAGTTGTCTGTCTCCATCAGAGAAGTTTCTGCTACCTCAGACTTTTCCTGATTCTTGAGAATATTCCTTAAGGATCTATCCATATCTCTCCTCTTCTCAATTTACACACTTTCCCTTGGTAAGTTCTTTCTCTACCATAGTTACCCCTGTCACTTCTATGCCGATGATTCCCAAACCATTATCTTCAGTTCTGGCCTCTTTTCTGAGTCTTACTTAGACCTAGATCTCTAATGTCTATTTGAAATCTCTTCCTGGTTGTCTCATTAGTACCTCAAAGGCAATATGCTCAAAATAGAACTCATGAACTTTTCTCCTAAACCCTTTCCTCCTTCTGGTTTCATTATTTTTATTTGTGGTACCACCATTCATACTGTTTTCCATGTTCATGGCTCTATGAATATCTTTGACTTTCTTTTCTCCCTTGCGTTTCAGTTATCAGATCCTTTTGGTTTTGTTTCTCAATATGATGATAATTCTCAATATCCCTAGAATCTATGCCTCTTCTATGTTATTCTATGCTGAAAGCTCCAAGAGACACAGTGCTTGAATTGAACAATTCCAATGACAAATAAATTCTGCAAGTGACCAGGAGAAAGCTCTTCAAATATAAATGAAAGGAAATTTCAAGACTATTCTGCACCCATCAGAAACCACATGAGTGAACGGCATAATATTCCAAAGAGCAAAGACAAGATGCAAACCAAGGTGACATACTCTGAAAACCTGAGCCTAACCATCAATGAAAAAAAATATATGTTCAACAAAAAAAGAGGCATTTGAAGTATTCCTACAAAGACAAAACCAGATGTGAGGAACATACTTGGTCTAGGAATAAACAATACTCATTGGAAAACCAGGAAGGTTTTCATTACCTTTATTTTACATTTATTCTTTCCCGAATAAATGGGTAGCCTCTTCAAAAGACTACAGGGGTTTAAACAAATGTGAGTCATTTTATGCTTCTTTTATTTTAATTTCCTGCCTTGTTCTCTATTACATTCCTCTTCCTGGACTTCCCCTTTACGTGTTTACTCCTTCACATGTTCTCTCTTCCCAAACATGCGCTAACACAAGTTGCATGTTCAGATAACGAGGCTCTAATTCTATTCGGGGTGTGTCAATCAATATGCATGAGTCTAGTTAAGCATGAGTGTTAATAAAAAGCTGGTGATCATCCCTTGACCCTGACCAGTTTGAGCCAATTTAGCCTATGCCTCCTCTAATAGGAGATTTTTTCTTCCAGACATATGATTGGGTAGGGTCTCTCTGCCCCTCCTCCCCTCATCCTGATTTGCACTTTCCTGCATGTCCTGTGTAACATCTGTCTTTGCAACATCCATTGTTCTTATAGAATCTGTGGAAATCAAGCTGTTAGCATTTCTCACACAGACTTGAAGAAACTATTCACTTTTCAAATATGCCAGACAACAAATATGCAAGAAAGGGAGATAAATCCAAGAACAACAAAATAACATCAAGATCATTAAAAGATTTCTTTCTAAAAGCACATAAGAAGAAAGCAGAAGTCCAATTAAAAGTGATGGTAAAGAGCCAGGGCTGAAACATTATGGATTAAGTAGCAGAATACAAATAAACCATGAAAATAATTGACATTTCTGCCTTGTGTGTAGTAGGCACTTACTAAATACCAATTCAATTAAATTTCTATATACTACCGTCAAGAAGGTCTGTCTTTTCAATACCAATATTATTCTGGCAGTGTATGGTTTTGAGTCATAGAATGTCACCATTTCTGAAGTGTTGAAATTGAGCCAAAGCATGGAAATTTCTTTTTAAAAATTTTTTTTTAAGTTTCTGGAGACGGTCATGTAGTTGTTGTTTTTTAAAATTAAATTGGTTTGTTTACTTTTAGTTTACAACATTCAGTTCCACAGTCCCTTGAGTTTCAGATTTTCTCCCACCTCCCTTTTCCCCCCCTCCATCATGGTGGCGTGCATTTGGATACAGGATCTACAAATATCTTCCCATTAATCATTAGTCAGGTTGTAAGGATTGTAACTGATGGAATGATCATTGGGAAAGAGGAAACAAAACAAAACAAGAAAAAGAAACAGAGCAAGTAGTTTGTTTCAATCTGCATTCAGACTCTGCATCTCTTTCTCTGGATCTCTTTCAATAATGAGTCTTTTGGAGTTGTCTTATAACCTTGTATTGCTGAGAGGAGCCCAGTCTATTGAAGTTAATCGTCACATATATGTTGTGTCTGTGATTGTGTACATATTTCTCCTGGTTCTGCTGTTCTTGCTTAGCATCAGTTTATATAAGTCTCTCCAGGTTATTATGAAGTCTGTCTGTTCCTCATTTCTTATAGCACAGTAGTATTCCATTACATTCATATACCACAACTTGTTCAGTCATTCTCCAATTGATGGGCATCCCTTTGTTTTCCAATTTTTTGTCATCATAAAAAGAGCCGCTATGAATATTTTTGCACATACTGGTCCTTTTCCTACTTCTCTGATCCCTTTGGGATATAACCCTAGAAGTGGTATTGCTGGGTCAAAGGGTATGCACTTATTCATAGCCCTTTGGGGCATAGTTCCAGATTGCTCTCGAGTAGTTTTTTTTAAAGGGTTTTAATCTATACCTTACATTGTATACCACCACAAACTCCAAAGGTTATTTTTTTAATTAAATCATAAAAACAGAAGAAAATAGAATGATATTATGGTCACAGTTGTGAAGAAAAGAAATGGTTTTATCAAACAAATTGAAGAAAGCATTGGAAAAAAAGGATTTTGAAATAGAAAATCTGTAAAATTAAAAATATTCAATAGGCCAATTAGGTGGGGAAAATATTTACAGTAAATATGTAAGACAAGGAAAGGTTTGGCCTCCAAAATCTTTAAGGAACTAACACATAATTATAAGATTCTCCTGGGGTGGGGAACCTGCACCTCAGTCACATGTGGCACTCTAGTTTTGATTCAGTAAAAAGGGCCGCACTTGGGGACCTAGAGGGACAGAAGTAGCCTCCAGGCCACAGGTTCCCCACCCCTGCTAAACTTTCTAATGGAGCACTATTCAAAGGATATGAACTTATGAAGAAGGAAGTGCAAATATGAAAAGATGGGCAATTTTCTAATAATCAGACATACAAATCATTAACCTAAAGATAAACTATCTTGTACCTATATAACACAATAAGCATTTATTAAGCATTTGTTATGTGCCAGGCACTGTGCTAAATGCTGGGAATACAAATAGGACAAGAAAAGATACTCCCTGCTCTCGGGGGGTTTATAATCTAATGGGGAAAGGAAGCTAGAAAGAAGAGTGGAGGATCTGGCAAGGTAGGTATAAATGATAATGGAGTAAAATCCAAAGAATATAACCAATGGGAAATGAGGCATTTGCTGGGGTTTTGGGTTGTCTTTATATATAGGCTGTGGAAAGAGTTTTTTGCTCTACTTCCAGCTCGCCAGTAAGAGGGGCAGAGGCTACTGAGGGGTCAGATGAGGTGGGAGTCCCAAAGTTAAAGTAATATGATGATGAATTTCCTAGTGATAAGCTTTTCCAAGGGAAACGGGTGAAAGAAGTGAGTAGAGTGAGGGGGATTAAGGGATAAAGGAGGGGAAAGTGGTGTGATGATAGTGGCATGCAATCCAAAAAGTATGGTTGATGGGAAAAAGCACTACTAGAATCAAGTAGCCAATTCCAAATTCTCCCCCTCCCTACTGAGAAGGCAAGCAATATGACATCAATTATATATGTGAAAGCATGCAAAACTTATTTCCATATTACTCATATTGCATGCAGAGTTTATCAAGTCTGTCTCTGGAGGTGGATAGTATTTTTTCATCATCAGTCCCTTGGAATTATCTTCTTGGATCATAGTATTGATTAGTGTAGCCAAGTCTTTCATAGTTGATCGTCACTACAACATTGCTGTTATTGTGATAATGATCTCTTGGGTTTTTTCACTTCACTTTGCATCAGTTCATATATGTCTCACAACATGTTTTTCCAAAACCACTACCCTAGTCATTTCATCTAACCCAAAAGTACTTCATTGCAGTCATATTCCACTTGTTCAGCCATTTCCCCAATTGATGAGCATTCCCCTTAATTTCCAATTCTTTGCCACCTCAAAAAGAGTTGCTACAAGTTTGATACCTATAGATCCTTTTCCTTTTATCTCTTTGGGGTACAGATCTCGTAGTGGCATTGTTTAGTTAAAGAGTATGTATAGTTTTATAGCCCTTTGGGCATGATTCCAAATCATTCTCCAGAATGGTTGCACCATTTCATAATTGTACCAACAGTGCATTGGTGTACCTATTTCCCTCCACACCCTTGAGCATTTGTCATTTCTGATAGGTATGAGGCAGTACCTCAGAATTGTTTTAATTTTTATTTTTTCTGACCAAGTGATTTAGAGCATTTTTATATGACTACAAATAGCTTTGATTTCTTATTCTGAAAACTGCCAGTTCATATCTTTTGACCACTTATGGGCTGTAGAATGGCTCTTATTTTTATAAATTTGGCTCATCTCTATATATTTGAGAAATGAGTCCTTTATTAGAGAAACTTGCTGTAAAATTGTTTTTTTACATGATTATCTATGGTATCTTTTAGCAAAATGTAGTTTTCCTGATTATCTCTTTTAATTAGGTTTATTTTTACTTCTGCTTTGTCTGAAATTATTTGCTATCCCTGCCTTTTTCACTTTAGCTGAAGCATATTAGAGTCTGGTCTAGCCCTTTAATTTAACTCTGTGTATCTGTTTCAAGTGTGTCTCTTGTAAACAACATATTGTTGGATTCTAATTTCTAATCCATTGTGCTATTCACTTCTGTTGTATGGGTGAGTTTATCCCACTCACATTCATAGTTAAAATTATTGTGTGTTTTCTTCCATCCTATTTTCTTCTATTTACTCTCTCTCTCTCTCTCTCTCTCTCTCTCTCTCTCTCTCTCTCATCCCTCCTCAAAAATCTTTTTTGTTTCTGTTTCTGATCCCTGCCTCTCCCTTAATCTACCCTCCCTTCTACTTTTCCCTGCACTCCCCTTTTCATCTACTTCCTCTCCTATATTTCCCTCTTGGGTAAGATAGATTTCTATACACAACTGAGTTATACAGTCAATCTTCAACATTCCCATTTACCTTTCAAGATTTTAAGCATCCATGTAATTTTATTAGTAACTTCATTTCCAGTTTCATATTGGCAACCAGGCACATACATGGCTATATTTAGTAGAATTAAAAAATGAGAGTTGCAATGTGCACAAGTCTATGGAGTAACTGGTGTCCTACTAGAGTGGCTTGGCATAATTGATTAATTGGCTAGAGATACTGAAGCTGCTAATGCTGTCATCAATTGCAGCCTCAAGGTTAAACATGAACCTATATATGTTATGCTCTCATACTCTGAGATCCTTAAAGATATCAAATGGTACACAAAGCAGATACAGCTGACAGATTATTTCAAGTTGGTATATCCTTCACAAATCTCTAGTGTTATCCACCCATCATAAAAGACAGAGTGTCAGAGATGATATTGAAACCTAGCCAGTCTTGGCATCTTCTGACAGCAGTGACTAAAGTTCCAGCAACTTCTCCCTTGGTTGTCAGAGGACAACCAAGATAGGTTTATAGTAAAATAATATAGAGTACAACACCCTTTTACTGCCTGCCATCTGACATAGTAGAAAGTAAGATTCAGGTTTAAAATGTTTTAGTTTTGGGGGGCAGCTAGGTGGTGCAGTGAATAGAGCACTGACCCTGGAGTCAGGAGGACCTGGGTTCAGATCCAGCCTCAAACACTTGACACACTTACTAGCTGTGTTCGGGCAAGTCACTTACCCCCAACTGCTCTCAAAAAAGCAAAAAGAAAAAAAAAGAAAAAATGTTTTAGTTTTAACAATTTTATTTGCTGTACAGTATTTATGATACTATAGATTACATGTGTTGCAAAAATGAATGTTGTCTGAAATTAATGTTTTTTTAAATTGAGATGTTAGCACAAAAGGTCAAAGAATTCTAGGGAATTAATGGGGAGAAAAAAATGTTTTGCATGTCACCAATTTTATTTTGTTTGCTGCATTTTATGGGTTATTTCATGGGTACAATGTTGGGAAAAATGCGTATTATCAGACTTAATATTTTGTTACAAAGAATTGTATGCAGAAAAGTGTATTTTCAACATCTAGCAAAATATTACAGTTTTTAGTGGTCACAGAAACCTAACCTTTACCCCATTTCCCATAGGTTCAGTGTATCAACATTCACATTTTTTATTTCACATATTTTTCTAGGAATGTTGAGGATTCTTCTCTCTGAAACAATTCCAGTGAGAGTGTGGTTCCAGCATTGCCTGCCATTTTTCTTCTGTTGTAAAAGCTCTTCCTTTCTTGCCTCTTTTATGTGAGTTAATTTCTACCATTCTGCCTCTCCCTTCTCTCAGTGCAATCCTCTTCCTTACCCCTTCATTTTTTTTAAGATCATCCCAACAAAATAGACTCATTCCCATGCCTTCTGTCTATAAGGATGCTTTCCAACTCCCCTAAAAATAATAATGTTCTTAAGAGTTACATGTGTTATCTCCCCATGTAGGAATGTAAACAGTTTAACTATTTAATCCCTTATGATTACTCTTTCTTGTTTACCTTTTTATGCTTCTCTTGAGTCTTGTGTTTGAATGTCAAATTTTCTATTTAACTCTTGTCTTTTCATAAAATATACTTGAAAGTCCCCTATTTCATTAAATATACATTTTTCCCTCTGAAGGATTATACTCAGTTTTGCTAGGTAGGTTGTTATTGGTTGTAATACTTGCCTTCCAGAATATTATATTCCAAGCCATCTACTCCTTTTAATGTAGAATTTGCTAAATCTTGTGTGACCCTGACTATAGTTCCATGATACTTGAATTCTTTATTTCTGGCTGCTTGCAATATTGTCTCTTTGACCCTGGAGCTCTGAAATTTGACTATGATATTCGTAATAGTTTTGATTTTGGGCTCTCTTTCAGGAGATGATTAGTAGATTCTTTTAACTTCTATTTTGCTTCCTATGTCTAAGATATTAGGGCAGTTTCCCTTGATAATTTCTTGAAATATGATGTATAGGCCCTTTTTTTACCATGACTTTCAGGTAGTTCAATAATTCTTAAATTATCTCTCTAATCTATTTTCCAGGTCAATTGTTTCTTTTCCAATGAGCTATTTCACATTTTATTCTATTTTTTCCCTTCTTTTGACTTTTTCTTTTTACCATTTCTTAATGTCTTGTGGAGTCATTAGCTTTTACTTGCCCAATTCTAATTTTTAAGGAGTTATTTTCTTCAGTGAGATTTTGTACCTTCTTTTCCATTTGGCCTATCCTTTATTTTAAGGAATTTTTTTTTCTTCAGTGAATTTTTGTGCCTCTTCTAACATTAAGCCAATTCTGTTTTACAAGTTGTATTTTCTTCAGTATTTTTTTTAATACTTTTATCAAACTGTTAATTCACTTTTCATAATTTTCTTTGATTACTAATTTTTCCTCTACCACTCATCGCTTTCTTCCACTCTTCTAGGAAATCTTGTTGGGCTCATGGCCAATTAGCATTTTTCTTGGAGGCTTTGTTTATAGCTGTTTTCACATCATTGTCTTCTTCTGAGTTTGTCTTTTGGCCTTCTCTGCCACTATAGTAACTTTTTATGGTCAAATTCCTTTGTTGTTGTTGTTTGCTCATTCTTCCAATCTATTTCTTGATTTTGAGCTGTATGTTAAAGTTGGGTTCTTCTTATCTCAGGGTGGGTAGACACTTTCCCAAGCTTCAGGTTTTTTGTGTATGTGTGCTGGTTTTTTTCAAAGCCAGTTGTATGGATTTGCAAGTTTGGGGTGCTTACAAGGTTTGATCCAGGGAAAGGTAGGGTCATTGTTCTCCTGGTCTGTGCTCTGATCTTTACCCAGAAAGGACCCTTACTCTCTTGCAGCTGAAAGTACTAGTGCTCTTCACCACTGTGGAATTGTGTCTCATTAAGGAGGTTCAGGATTTGTGTGAATGGAACACTCAGCACTTCAAAAGAACCAATATAGTTTTATTTAGAATATAGGCAAGTGGGAAGGAAGCCAGAGACAACAGAGTAAAGGCTTAGGAATAGTAAAATAAGAGCAACTATGATTTATATGTATACATACATACATACATATATATATATATATATATATACATACATATCCACAATCATCACTGATGCACGGAAGCACCAACACCTGACCAACCCTCAGGGTCCCACTCAGGACAGGCAGGACTCCAACTGCATAGTAGAATATATCTATACATATTTACAGTCATCACCAATGTGAAGAAGCACCAACACCTGACCACACAAGCTGGGGAATCCCCGGTACAGCCATCAGGGTTCCACTCAGGAGGGTCCCAGGCAGGATGTTTCCTCCATGAGTGAGATTCCAATTTGGGGTCTGAATCTTACAGTTTAAGTAGTGCTGAGAACAAAGAAGGCATACTTCCAGGTGTTTTTTAGCAAGCATCATCTTGTGTGAGGCCGGATAGGAAGGCCAGTCCTTCCAAGGCTCCCCTCCCTTCTCCACCCCCCACCCCCACCCAAGAACAATGTTTTCTTGGAATGGCTAGTTCCAGGAGTTGGACAGTTAACCAT
>JAQQSW010012086.1:0-12603 GCA_028646575.1 Pseudocheirus occidentalis | reverse complement strand
ATTTCTTTTTCTGAGATGGGGTTGTTTAAGTAATTTACTTCCTCTTCAGCTAGTTTGGGTAACTTGTGCTTTTGATGCATGTCAATATCTTCTTTGAGACTTATAGTCACAGAAAATTGCCTCAAGTACCAAGAGGTTAAATAATTTGTTAATGGTCACAGAGTCAGTATGTGTAAGAAATGGGATGTTGAACCCCACAAGATTTGTGTGGCTTCTTAAATGGCTCTATATTCACTTCACACCTAAATCATTAATTTAAAAAAAGTCTAGGTAGGATAAAATATAGTCTGAGGTACTACCTCATGCCTATCAGATTGACTAATATGACTAGGTAGGGAAATGATGAATGTTAGAGGAATTTTGGGAACACTGGGGCACTAATGCACTGTTGGTGGAACTGTGGACTGTTCCAACTATACCAGAGAGCAGTTTGGAACCATGCCTAAAGGACTATAAAACTATGGAAACCTTTGATCTAGTAATACTGCTTCTAGGTCTATATCCCAAAGACAGCCAAAAAGGGTGTGGGGGAGGGGTCTGGGCAATGACCTCTTCATTCAAAAATAATTATAGCAACTCATTCTATGGTGGATAAGAATTGGAAATTGAAGGGATATCCAATAATTAGAGCATGGCTAAACAAACTGGTATATGGTTTTGATAAAAAATTATTGTGCTCTGAGAAATGACAAGCAGGATGATTTCAGAAAAAACCTGGACAATTTGCATGAACTAATTCAAAGTGAAGTGAACAGAACCAGGAGAACAGTGTATGCAGTAAGAGCCATATTGTATGATGAAGAACAGTGGATGACCTAGCTGTTCTTCACAAAACAAAGACCTAAAACAATCTGCAAGAACAAATGAGGAAGCATACTGATTCCAGAGAAAGAACTGATATCCTTTTAATACAGACTGAAGCATGCTATTTTCATCTCCCTTTTTCATTCTTTTTTCTTTTTGGTGGTCTTATACAAAATTACTAATACAGAATTGTTTTACACGATTGCATACATATAACATATATGATGGCATATGATCTTGCAGAGGGGCAAGGTACGGAAGGGAGGAGGGATAGAAGGATAGAATTTGGAGCTCAAATCTTTTTTTAAAAAGGTGTTAAAATTGTTTTAACATGCAATTGAGGAAAAAAGAAAGTAATTTAAGGAAATATAGTATGTTAGTTCTTAAAGGATCGGAAATGGAAGGAAACAAACATTTATAAATCGGCATTAAATATCAACTGGTTTAGAGAAGGGTAAGGGATTGGAATTTGCAAAAGAAGTTAATGGGAAAACAGAAGAGATTTACTAAGAGGAGACATAAACATGCAATAATTATTGGTCATAATATTTTCAATTTCTGATGGGTGATGAGTTAAGATATGAATGAATAAAGAATGATGAGCAAAGTTTTACAAAAAGAACTAAGACAGAGGTTCACAATTTTTTAAATATTATTTAGCATCAAACATCAAAACATTTGGTAACTCCTCAAATCCAGTAGTTATGCTATGTTATTGTTGATCAGTTATATCCTATTCTTTGTGACCCTGTTTGCTGTTTTCTTGTGAAAGTTACCACAGTTCTTTGCCATTTCCTTCTTCAGTTCATTTTACAGAGGAGAAAACTGAGGCAAATAGGGTTAAGTGACTAGCCTAGTGTCACACAGCTAGTAAGCATCTGAAGCTTTATTTGAGCTCTGGTCTTCTTTACCCTAGGCCCAGCACTATCTACTGCACTACCTTGCTGCCCATAGTGGCTCAATTAGTACTTATTGATAAAAAAATGAACATGATAACAAAATAATAATGCTTGGTGTAAATATAAACTGGTCTCTTTGCAGTTATTTTTTGAATTGTCAGAGGTCTGTGCCTCACAGATTAGGTATTATTGCTCTACAGCAGCAGTTCTCAACCTCTGGGTTATGTTCAATTTGTAACAATGAAAATACATCCTGCATATCAGATAGATTCATAACTGTAGCAAAATTACGGTTATGAAGTAGCAACAAAAATAATTTTATGGTTGGGGTGTCACCACAACCTGAGGAACTGTATTCAAGGGTCGCGGCATTGGGAAGGTTGAGAACCACTGCTCTAAAGAAAATTATATGGCTTTCATGCTTTAAAAAAGTCACATTCATAAAGTGAGCAATGAACACTGAGATTCACAAAAGTAAATGTGGAAGGAGTGTAGATTTTCAATCAACAATACACTAGTTATTTTCTGAATTCCCTCTTGTGACAGGGAGATAACCTGAGTCTCCAAAAGATATAACAAAGAAGTTCAAATTGTAGCAGATCTTACCAAACTGGAAAGGCTTCCAGGGCAAGGTTCATGAAATGAACAATGGATTGTGTTCTCATTTTCTAATGACAAGTCTTACTATGCCCTGAACAGCTCATCAATAGAAAACTGGTTACAAAGGGATATGTATTTTTTTTCAGTCATAGAAACTCACAGAAATCACATAAGACTAAAATATACAGGATTGTACTTCTTTGGGAGATGATCATCCATACCAATGAAATAATTTATTGTTGAGTCAATAAAGCTCTGAGGTCAGATGGAATAATAAAAATAATACTAACAGCCAACATTTATAATTAGAGTTTGTGTGACACAGTGAATGAAGAACTGGTCTTGGAGCCATGAAAATCTGAGTTCAATTTATACCTCTGACCATACTGAACATATAACCCTGAATTAGTCACCTAACCTCTAAGTTCCCCTAGCAAGTGAGACTTTAAGTCTTTAAGACTTTAAGAGAAATTGACCTACAGTGATAGAGAAAAAAAAGAGTGTGTGTGTGTGTGTGTGTGTGTGTGTGTAATTTTATTTTTGTTTGGGAGTTCCTCAAGTGAATATCATATCTCCAACTCCTATCCTATCACAAGTATTTATATATTTGCATGGCAAATTGTCCTCAGTGGATATTCTCACATATGTTTTGATTTTTAAAAAGTTTATAAGATAAGTGATTAACATCATTTTATAGATGATGAAATGTTGGGAGAGTTTAATTGACTTGTCCCGGGTCCTGAATCTAGTAAGCATCTAAGGCCATATTTGAACTCAGGTCTTTCTGATTCAAAGTTGGGAACTTTACTCATTATCCCAAGAAAGCTGAAGAGAAAGCTTAAGAAGTGTTTGCTCAAATTTTACTTGCTAATGAGCCTCCCAGGAAGAGATTGTGATGGGGGTATTTAGAGGGAGGCATTCATTAGGAATTAATTTTTTTGAGATACAGTCCCAAGACTTTAAATTCCCAAATTCTTCCAAATCATATGGATATTGAAATTTCTAGCTCCTTTTTCCATATGAGTAATTTTGCCTTTTTCTTCAGGAATAGTGATTTTCTGCTTTTAAAAAGGCACACATTTCAATGGATATGACACCTGGCACAGAGCTCAATGTCGTGAATAAGTATTGTTGAAATGAATAGAAATGGATAGAAATTGTGGGTGGTGGTGGTGGTGGTGGTGGTGGTGGTGGTGTATTTTTTAATTACTGGCAGCCCAAGAGAAAAATCTTCTAGGCTCTCATCTTCTAGGAAAGAACACAGAAAAGCCTCCCCATTTCTTCTTTTTAGCCCATTTATCACTGTGCCAATCTGTGAAGCAGTAAATATTTACGAGTTTAAGAAGTGAAAATTGTTATATGGTTGTTTGAGTTGCATCAATCAATGGTTAATTCATGGAAGGGATGATTGAGGTTTCCACAGTTAGACTACTGTGGTCAACCAAAGTGGGAGGCGGGGGAGAGGTGACTGAGAAATGGCCATTGAATCCAGGAAGAAACACAGAGAACACATCTTTTTATTTTATTAAGGCAGTTGTTCCTGAGAGCCCAAGACAAAGATACGGTCAGATATCAGACGGAGGATGAATTGGACCAGATATTTGAAAGGAGAAGTTGCCTCATTGACCTGAAATGTTATGTATCTGCTCTCTTAGCTGGCAACAAAAAACCCACACCATCTCACTCTAGGACAATGGAAGCTTTCTCTGACATATTCATACATTTAAAGCACTTTGGAATGCAACTTTGAACCTCTTTGGATATAAATATGCATCTAATTTTAAAACAACTTAGTCCGTTGGGAGAGAGACTGCACATAGTTGCTCTTCTATGCCCTTGCTAACTAACTGTAGGGTTACACTAATCTTTCACATAGAGGGCACTGCTCCACTTATTGCAAAATTTAGCCACAGAGCCTCCTGATCAATACCTATGTTTGATCACCTGATTAATCTGTAATTCACTGAAGGAAATTCAGATGAGATTGGAACATTTTCCCCAAATTATAAAAAGAAGTTTTTGTTACTGGAATGCAATCACTTCTCTTACTATCTTCTTCCCTCCCCCTCTTTTATGCTTCGATTATTATTTGTGGTTAACAATTAAGTTGAATTACATGGAAATAAACATCATATTTTCACAAAGGAAGAGACTTTATCTATACACACACACACACATATATATTTGTACACATGTGCCCAGTATATACACATACATGCATGTATACAAATCCATGTTTATGAATATATATGCATACACATATAATAGATGCATACATACAGAACATATATACACCCTATGCCTACATCATCTATAAGTATGCAATGTACATATATAAATACATAGATATGTACACATAGACATATAGATACACATGTGTATACATATATAGTTTTATATATATGCATATATATATATACACGAATATGAATTATTCTTGGCAAATAGAGAAGAAGTGGAAGCAGTGATAGATTTTATAATCTTGGGCTCAGATCAGTACAGATGGTGACTGCAGTTTCAAAATTAAAAGACAGTTGCTTCTTAAAAGGAAAACTATGGCAAATCTGGTCATCACACTAAAAAGCAGAGATATTACCTTGCCAACAAAGGTCCATATCATCAAAGCTATGGTTTTGCCAGTAGTGATGGGAGGCTGAGAGTATCCTATGACTATCAAGAAATCTGAGCACTACACAATTGATGCTTTTGAATTCTGGTGCTAGAGAAGTCTTTTGAGATTTGTGGACAGCAAGTAGGGCAAATCAGTCAATACTTAAAGAAATTATTTCAGTCTATTTGCTTGAAGGTCAAATACTGAAGTTCAAGCTTAAATATTATAGTCACATAATAAAAAGATGGGACTCATTGGAAAAGATGCTAATGTTGGGGGGAAATGAAGGCAAATGGAAAAGGGGAGGGCACAGGACAGATAATATCATGGAAATAATGAACATGAACTTGGATAGACTTCAGTAGATAGTGGAGGACTGAAGGGCTTGACATCTTATGGTCTATGGGGTCACGAAGAGTTCGACACAATTGAAGAACACAATGTATGCATGTATGCATATACATGTATGTATATGTGTACATACATGCTTATGTATGATAGATACAAATATTTATGAAGGAGAACTGGTAGCAAATATTGAACTGTTATCTGGACTACAAATGTATCACTTTAGGAAATTCTTGGTGAAGAAAATCTTTCTGATGGTACATATTGGTAACTGCTCCACAATGTAAAATCTAGAGAGTTGCATGGTGTACTAAGAGATTACATGATTCACCTAGGATTTTAGAGGATCCTGTGTGTGAGGCAAAAATGTGTGCCCTGGCAGATAAATGAATGTTTTAAATTAGCTATATAGATATTATACATATACAAAATACATGGAATTCTGGTACATATTATGTATGTCTATTGTATCAGGACATATATGCATGTGTGCATATATCATACACACATGAATATGCGTGCTTTCACACAGTCACACACAGAAAAATTATTAATATATTTCAAGAAAGAAAACCCTCGTGTAAGTTTATAACCTCTTTAAAAGTTTGGAAGGTAGGGTCTTTGTCTCCTTACTCAAGCAGAGAATGGCACTAACTGTATAATTTTGAGCATGGTGTACATGTGATAAGTGGTGGCAGATTAAACCTACCTGCATTAACAATGTCACTCTCTGGCTGCAGGAAGGAGATAGTACAAAATCATTGAATTTCAAGTTGGATGTAATCTTAGAGATTACAAAGACCACAGTATCCCTGGTACCTATTAAGCCATTTCTTCTCCTGTCTAGATGAATACTTTCTTACCATTTGCCACTGGTAAATTTTTACTGGTTCCACAAGACATTTAAAATCAGAGGATCTTACATTTTCCAAACTTTAAACTTAAATATTAAATTCCATTTGGTCACCTTGTCCTGTTCCTCAACTCACATTCTTCATTCTTCCTCACTTCTCTTCTGATTCTTGACTCCTTGGTCAGGAGTTATATATTATAACAGTGTATGAGTTACTACAAGGTATTAATTTTCTATCCCACTGTGTAGCATTTAGGTATTTTGCCAGTCATGGCAAAATTGGCAAACTGCTATAAATTTTGCATTAACCTTGGGCCTAGTAAAATTTTCTTTCACAGTAAAACCCCAGTTCCTTCCTTAGGCCCAGGACCAGACCATGTTTTTCCAATTAGTATTCAACTTACTAGTTCAACTGTTCTCTCTTGACCCAAATGTCTAAAGTCTTCATGTAGTACTTTTATTGCCATAATTTTAAATGCTTTCATAAACACATTCAGTCTTCTGGTACCATATGTGAGATTAATTACAATCTGGTGCATCATCCAATTACATAGCTCCAATCTCTGCCATTGTTTTAATATTTAAGTGCCTTCTAAGGAATGAAGCTTGAGTCTGTGATAATTACTTACTTGGTTGTTGACTTGGACCACATTCTGTAACCCTTTACCACACTGTTGCTTCAACCTGCAGTCATTTAAGAAAATTAACACAAAGAGGATTAGTTGAAGGCTGCAGAGTTCACATACACTGATGGTACACTCTCTAAGTGCCAGTCTCTTGACTGCAAGAATCTTCATTTATAGCTAGGAGTTTGTGTCCAGTTGGCAAATAGGATATAACATCTGCATCCCCATCAGTCTTTTTCATACCATATTGTATTCTGATTCCAGGGTTGGATAAAGCTGTTATCCATTTGGTAGCAGCTAGCATCCATCTCAACACTGGATAAAATGTAAATGGTGGATTTCTGTAAGTCCATACTTCAGACTGAGCCCCACACAGAGCTTGAGAAATTCCCTCTAACAATCCATTCAAAGTCAATAATCCCAGTTTGTGTAAAGTATAATGAATCTCAGTGCCATTAGTTCTGTATCGGTAAATATAATAGGTTTCTTTTTCTAACTTTTTAAAAAGTTCCAAGGATACTTTTTGTTCATATATCCCAGTTATATCTAAATATACTAGTCCTTCAATTCTTCCACTCAATAATCCTTTTACTATAAAAGAGAAACAAACAGTTTATTAAAATCCAACAGATACGAAAATCAAGTGTGATAGCACACATAACATTCCACACACACAATTCCCCTCCTCTCAAAAAAAAAGATAGATAGGTTTGTTTTATCCTCTTTGGGATCTAGGTTGGTTATTGCAATTATACTGTATTTAATTTATTTCTATTATTCTTCTATGTTACATTGTTGTTGGCATTATGTATATTTTTTTCTTAATTATTTTACTTTATAAAAATTTCCATGTTTCTCTGAAACCTTCATTTTTTCCATTTCCTACAATGCACTTGTAATTCCATAATAAAATGGCACCCACTTTGTTTCAAGTTCTTTATTACTACCACAAATGCTTCTCTGAATATTTGGATATATATGGCACCTTCCTTGAGATTGCTGACCTCTCTGAGTTATATTTCCAATGGTGGGATTTCTGAGCCAAAGATATGGATAATTTTGTGATTCCCTTACATAATTTCAAATTGTTTTCCATATTGTTTTGGACAAGTTCACAGTAATATATTAGTTGGCTTCTTGCCCCCACATCCATTCTAACAGAATCTTCTAATTTTTGACCTTTTGTTCAGTCTTATTTTAGTTATCTCTGACTCTTTGTGACCTCATTTGAGGTTTTCTTAGTGAAGATACTAAGGTTTGTCATTTCCTTCTCCAGCTCATTTCACAGAAGAATATCTGAAACAGAGTCAAGTTACTTGCCAAAATCACACAGCTAGTGAGTATCTGAGGCCAGATTTTACCATCTGAAGATGAGTCTTCCTAATTTCAGGTCTGGCGCTCTCTCCAATACTCCACCTAACTGCCTTTACCTTTACAGATGTTTGTTTTGTCCCATATGCCATGTCACTTCCCCTAGGTGACTATCTGCCTAAGTGAGCATCATGTGGGCTAGTTTCCTCCCTTTTCTCACTACCTTTTCCTCCTCTTGAGAAACTTACTGTCCCTATCTTTTGTTCAGACCATGTTGGGGGACAGGGGAGGAGGCAGAGGGAGAAAGGATGCCACATTATATTAATACAACACCTTTTTTTGCTTTTTGGATTGGGGAAGGCAGGGCAATTGGGGTTAAGTGACTTGCCCAAGTTCACACAGCTAGTAAGTGTTAAGTATCAGAGACTGGATTTGAAGTCAGGTCCTCCTGACTCCAGGGCTGGTGCTCTATACACTGTGCCATATAGCTGCCTTCAATACAACATTTTCAATGAAAAAGCAGACCCATTCACTTTTCCTACAGCAAAATGCAAAAGAAACTTCTGAAACACTTGATATCAAGATGTGAAGAAGTTTCATAGGCAAGTGGATATTATTATATAGAGTCTCTACAGAATACAAGACTGATATCACACAGTAAACTCTCAGGGATGAGCTACGAGACTAAGTCATGCCCTTTCAGACTATATAAGCATCAAACCAGTCAGTTTTGGGAAATAATTTCTTGCAATAAAGGATAGAACTAGTTATGCAAGAAAAACCTGACTCTAGAAGGAAATTAGTATTCCCCTTTTCTATGTTCTTCTTCCAAAGTACAGCAATGAAGGGACAGAATTCTACTCTTGTGCTTCTACTTCTTGTGTCATCAAAAAAGGAATTTTGCAGTAGAGTAACTTCTCTAGTAGAAGATGCTATTCCCAACAGCACCAAGCTCAGATGGTTCACCTGTTGAGTCAAGTAGAGTCAAACAAGAACAGAGAGAACTTGGTTCCTGGAACATTTATCCTACTCAGGAGATAACAGGTTTGAAGGCTGTGGTTCCTAGGGAGCCGATCTCATTCAGGACAAGTCTAGGAGTCCCAGAAGGATAACACATATCAGGTATGATACATTCCAAGAAAAGTATAAAAATTTCATGAAAAGAAATTAATGGGGTAAGGAAGACAAGTTGCCTTGACGACAAGTGTTACATATATGTTTGATTCTTTCCCTGTACTAAGTGTGTCTCATTTTCTCATTGATGCTGAGGGCTTATGAGAGACTGCAACCAAGATTTATGAAAGATATATAGATATGTTTGTTAATTTTTAAATAATTTCTTTAAATGACTTGACCACTGGTTTCCAATAAAAGCATCAGTGGGGGCCTGGGAACTGTAGTTGCAGGAGGGCTAATCACCAGAGTATGTTGAACTTGGGTAGCTGTTCCCTAGGGAAAACAAGCTGTGAATGAAAGTTGTGGAGGTATCCCGTAGGGACCCACAACAACAATGAATAGATAACAGAATTTGAATTAAATGTAATAATAAATGTTGGTTCAAAAAGAATTATATCAAAATACACTTCTCTGGGGATCAGTAGTTGAATATAGATGAGGAAATGTGTGTGTTAATGAAAAAAATAATTTTTAAGCACTTAACTATATGCCAAACACCATTTTAAGAGCTGGGAATACAAATAGAAAAAGTGAGATGGTCCTTGATCTCATGCAGCTCACAATCCAGTTAAGGAAAGCAACATATAAGAAGGTAAAGCTACTTGATGGATTTTAAAAGTCCCAGACATTCAAAGGCTATAACTACATAGAAAATTACAAGACCCAGGCATCCTTAAGATGCATTAACATGTCAAATCATAATATCCTCTCTAAGTTAAGAAAAACTATATAAGATGTTAACTGTAATTGAGAGAATATATACACACATGTGTGAATGCACATAAGTACAAAACACATGCAATATGTGTATATGCATTTATGTGCATATGTATACATACACATATGTGGATATATAAACATGTGCTAATATATGTGTGTATACGGACAAATAGACACGCACACGGATTCCATGAATTTCAGTTACCATTTTAGATAGTTATGTTGAATTTGATTTCACAGAATATTTTGGTATAGGGGTGTGGTTACTAAGAAGTGATCCCAAAGGCCATATACTCAAATGAATGTATTTGGAGATTTCCTCTGATGAGGGAAATTCCAACCTATCCATGTCTGCTCATGCCAGGAAGTAGGAGTGAATATGATAGAAAAAGTAAAATGCATCAGAAAAATGTTTAAAATTAATAATCAAATGTAGACCCTCTGTTCTAGTCACACCCGTCTTCTCCCTATCCCACAAAGTCTTCATGTTCCTTCCTATTGATAGCTGTTTGGTGAGTCAGATACCCTCTTTCTCCCTTTAATCTCCATGGTGATCTTTCACAAAGCTGCAATTCTGCTTACAGAGGATCCAAGTTCCCAGATGGAGAAGAGCCATCCTGTCACTTAAGCCTGGCACAGCCAACTGACCTGCTAATGACTGGAAGGGTCCCTGAGTCTTGTCTTTCTCCATGAAGCTACAGATTTTGAACATCTGGGATTTTTTAATTCATCTGGCAGCTGCAGTCTCTATGCTGCGTTCCTCAACTAAAGGGTAACCTCCTTGAAAGCAAGAACCGTCTCACTTTTTCTTATTTGTATTCCCAGTTCTTAAAATAGTGTTTGGCAGATGGCAATGCTTAAAAATTATCATTCATTCATTCATGAATTAATTCATCCATTCACCAAAAAGGGGTCCAAAACTTTGAGATCCCTAAAAATAGGTCTTCAAATAATTGATTGGGGGGGGGGGGTGTGCACGCACGCACACACACGTGTGCAGTTTCTCTATGATTTAAGTATAGAATGTCACAGTAAAAGAACTTCTACAAGCTATTCTAATACTTTTTAGTTGGGATTCTAAAGCAATCTCTCTTACATTTTACTATTTCAGCAGATAATTGCATGGGGTTACCATCAACCTATAATCACTCTGGGGCCTACAGATTTTTCTTTGAGCAAAGGCACCCTGAACTCAACCCTTCCTTAGTGATCTTTCATGCAGGAGGATACCCACAGACTTTTTATCCTTGAAAATATTTCTAATTTTTGCATTTCAATGTAGTACTTGTTTCAAATATAATTGCTATTATTAATCCAAGATTCTACTATTAATCAAACACCATTCTTTTTCTTTCAAAAGCACTTTAAGTTTCTTTTTCTTTTCTTGTCTCCTTCCCAAATATTTTTCATCCTCATTATGACTATCTGTTATGACCTGACTATGAAGACCAAATATAATATCACACTAATTAATATCTGACATATGCTTTGTGCGAAGTTTATATTCTGCTCTGGCAGGGGAAGTGACTGATGAGATGCAACCACCTCTGATTTTCTGTTCTGTATGCAAATTAACAGAAAGAGATGTTCATTCTATAAAGGTTAGGTTTTGTCATGAGACAATCTAAATTGGCCTCATGACTAGGGGCGTGCTGTGGATATTCATCTTATGCCCATAAGCTCTTTAAACAGAATGGATTCTACATCTTCCACACACTAAAGAAATCTGCACTATTAATGAACATTGCCTGGCCATGCACCTGAATGCTGTCTTATTGTATGTATCCTACAAGAAATAGCACCAGAACACAGAATCTGTATGAACTATTTTGTTTCTACTGAATCTTGATTTTATTAACTGAACCCTGGGAAAATGGGGAAAGTTGTTTCTTTTAAAAGACTGTTATTTTTTGAAGAAGACATATAAATAATAAGTAAGTATTATACAGGCTTCTAAGATTAACCACAAAGTGGTGATTAATCACCCAAATCCAGTTTTATCTATTTGTAAATACATAATATGTGGCCTGGAAAATTATTTGTTGGAATTTTGATTTATGGAATATTTCTCAAATGCAAAAAAAAGTGTTATGAGATAATCCAAGACTTTGACTCTCTTCCCGCTCTCTCCCCAAATCAGTCTTCCAAAAGGACTATAGGAGAATTTCTTTGGCCTTTCTCTTGGTGGATTTCTAAAGTCTAGAAACCCAGTACTGTGAATCTAGACCTGTGTCATAGCCCATGTGATCTGTCTTATTTTGTCAAAGCTGGGTATCATTTGCTCTCAGGCAAATACTAAGATAATAATTAAGTATGATTTCCTCATATAGGGTGAATTTAGAAACCTGAGATCAAATGAAGAATGTCTTGATATCGCCAGTGTCTTAATCATTTGTGAAGATTTGACCTCCATAACTTCTTTCATACTGGTCTCTTTTACTCTACTCATATGGCAATTACCGTAATTCTAGAGGAAGAGAAGCACAAGAGGGAGACGAAGTGAGAGGAGGAGGAGGAGGAGAAGTGTAAAGCCAATCAGCAGTAGATTCCTGAGAGAATGCTACTGTGAATAGCTTTTAAGATTCTGATTACACAGTAGTAGTGAACACTCTGTTTATTCCATTACAAATCTTTATTCAGTACAATGTTCACAAT